>CAIGQS010000094.1:0-57500 GCA_903798195.1 Danio kyathit
CAACCAAATGAATGTCAATTTAGGTCATTTTCTGGTTTCACAAAAGCGCAGGCCTTAGAATCCGTGAAGCAGAAAAAAGCTGATGTAATGGACTTAAGAAAGTCTCCAAGGGGAGTCGAACCTCCTCACCACCCCCAACACTTCAATCTCTCATCCATTCCAGATCCCTCTATCAGCAACACCCAAATATGGAGATGTTGAATTTTTCATTGGTGGTTCTTCTCCTTTTTGCCATCTCGGATCAGATGCTAATGCCACTTTGAGCTAGAGAGAGAGAGAGAGAGAGAGAGTGTCCATAAGATAGCTGCTGAAGTGGAAACATTGGGGGAGTGAAGTTTCTGATTCACTGGTTTGCTGGTGTTTGGTATGGGGGAGGAGAGACGACTGAAAGGAGAATGAAGAAGAGAAATCCCAGCCTTGGCACTCGCACATGGTTCTCTCTCCCCTTTTTTGTTCTCCAAGCATTGCAGGTTTCTTTTGTAGCGAACGCAACGCCTCCAGATTCCTTATAGTCAAGTATCAAAGACGCGCACTCCTTTAGTACAAGAGACTTATGGGTAGGATGGGTGTGAGCGAACTGTTGAGTTCAGCCCCACTGAGTCCGAGCTAATCTCTTAGAAGTTTTTCTTTTTTCTTTTTCCCTCCTCAAATCTCTCTTCTCATGGAGAAATATTGGTGTAACTGTATTAGCCTGCATAGAGACTTGTCCAACCTGATCTCTATATACACCCTTACGTGAGTAATTGAAGAGATCGAGGGCATTTTAGACTTCCTCCCAGTGGGAAAGCTCTCTTAAACATGATTTAGTTGCTTGTGTTCACGATCAAATGGTGCACCGAATACTGAAATCTGACTTTTTCCTGCTGTCGAATGGGAGCATATCTGTTTCTCAGCGCCGCTTTGTTCCCTTTCACCCGTGGCATTGATACAACAATTCTTGTTTTGATGTGCTTCCAAATAGCTTCCGGTGCTGCTGTGTATGGCGTCCAAGATTCTCCCGTAAGGAATATACCAGAGGCCTTGGCTGTTCCTAAATTCTACCTGTTTTTCCTTGTCCTGCTCTCATAACTCCAGGAAATGGCTTTGCCTTTTTTTTTCTTTTTACATACACTTGTTTCCTCTGGAATATCATGCAGCCAAGCTTCCTTCAAGTTCTCTGGAAATTAGCTATACACGTAGAAAGAGAAGAAAGAAATTTAACAAATAAAGTTCTGGAGCAAAGTACAACTGCAGCCTTTTAAGTGTACTGTAGGGATTTACCAAAATAAAAATTCTGGTTCGAAACCGAAAATGCTTTGTAATAATTATTTGTTATTTTATTAAATAATATAATTTTGTATGGCTTTTCAAATGTAACTCGATTTAGATTATACAGATCTAAAAAAAACACACGTCAATAAAATAACCACATGCTATCAAAGACCATAGAATACACAAGACATGTCACTCGTATCTTTTTGAATAGGGAGAAGTGTAACGTTTAATATGGTGAATAAAGTTCCGCCTACTTGTACATGAGCCAATTATCGATCGTATATAGTGAATAAAGCTCCGCCTACTAGTACAGGAGCCAATCATCAATCGTATGTGGTGAATAAAGCCCGCATTCTAGTAAAGAATGTCAGCGACTGGTATAGACTGACGATAACCCGAGGGAGGGGCTCGGACCAGACGTGAGGTTTTACACATTTCGTGTGATTTGGATGTTTAGAAATTAAAATAAAGAGGCAGATGTTGTTTAATTTTATTGATGATTACTAATATGAAATTCAACCGTAAGCTTGGCAGGCAGTTTTGGAGAATTTAATGTTTCACCATTCAGACAGAATGCCCGAGCATACTGCCCAAGAGGCTTTTTAAAGATGGCCGCCAAGTAAAATGTCTTGCCTTAAAGGGACTTTGAGGCTATTGACCATGAACAAGTCAACAGATGTAATTTTACCAGCGTTGCCATGACAGCACAGTGCTGTTTAAGAATGTACTTAGCAGTTCTTAAATGTTACCATGACAACTCTAATATAGTGAAAGATTCAGTCTATTAACTTGAGTTTGATGAATAGCATCTAAAACGTGTTTTTGGGAAAGATAACATTAGCTAACTAGTGCAATTTCCCTTAACTTAGCTGCAAATGAGGTCTAATATCCCTTTTTATTTTCACTATCCATTCAGAATGGACTTTCGGGTCATTCGGAAAGCGGTGAAATTATAAATTTGTGTCACTTTCTTTTCGCTGATAAGATATACAGCCGGGTACACAACATTCCTGTGTGACTCAGGCGATACTTCCGGGGTCCCACTGCAGCCTCGATTTCGCTTTTAAAATGGCGGCCACATGAAGCCAGTGTATTGCTCTTGTGCTTTGGTTGGCATGGCAAAAAACTAGTCTTTGCATGGCGTGTTGAAAGGAATAGTTTTATATAGTATCGCTTTTTGTGTCTAGTGCACAGGTGTCAAAGTCAGTTCCTGGAGGGCCACTGCACAGTTTAGTTTCAACCCTAATTAAACACACCTGATCAAACTAATTGAATCCTTCAGGCTTGTTTGAGACCTACAGGTAAGAGTGTTGAAGCAGGGTTGGAACTAAACTGTGCAGAGCTGCGGCCCTCCAGGAACTGAGTTTGACACCAGTGGTCTAGTGTGAAAGCCACTTCACACCGCGTCAAACCACCAAAAAGATGAAATGGACAAAAACCAAAAGTTACATTTTCAGCCAATAGTTTTCATCGGCCAAAAGTCCCTAATATATTGTGCATCCCTACCGAGAAGTCACTGGTTTCAGTAGTCCATCACTTCTCTTGAAACTGTACAACAGATTGAAGTCTGCCTGTCATGCCTCATTAACTGATTATTGCCTTATGTCCTTGCATACTTTGAATGCAAGCATAATGAATTGGCCGCAACCTCCAATTCAATCCACATGTGGCTTTAAATCTCTCCTTCCAGCCTTCTCTTTAGTCCGCTCCCACATGTATAATCAGACCAAAGGTTCTGACCTGGAAATGAAGCGTCCTATAAGGCAAACTCCTTAGGAAAACAAATCTAAAGCAACGGAAACTTAATCTAACCTGGTGGCATTGCAAAGAGGGGACTGATTAGAGTCAGTGGAGGTGCAGAAAACACATTCTGGTTGTACAGTGCTCAATTTTCCATGGCCACACATTCTTCCACACAGTCCTATCATTCAGCCGACATTTATCTCTGTAACTTGAGAGCGAGTCCAGAGGCTAGAGTAAGCTTTGAGGGATCTCTTCGTGATTGGATGAGGCATTCTCCACCCCCTTTTTTTGTGACTGGCCCATGCTGGGGCTGTTCTTTTGATTGACAGGCGGCATTGGCACAGGGCAGCTTGGTTGTCGGTGGGCTGAATTACCTCAGCCAGTTGCGTTGCAGCTGAGCCAAATGTTATGTGTGTGTAGAGGGGTGGAGGGTGATGCTTGCGGTTGAGTTATGTATGTGTGAGGTTGTCAGGGAATGGGTGGATATTTTGACTGGTTTGTCTCTTGGGAACCATGTTTTTGCTTTCTTTGAAAACGGGTCGCGCATGAGCAACAGCTCATCTGTTTTCCAGTCAATTTGCATGGGTGATGTTATAATTGCGAACGGAATGAAATGCACTGCCTTAAGCTTGTTCAAAGTTTTAAAGGATATTTTGCCTAAAAATAAAACAATGTCATACCGTTTATAAATTGTGTTAGAACACAAAGGACTGAAAGTCAAGCAATGTTCTGCAGAATAATGTGTGCTAGTTCCTGTCTACTTTTCCACTGGCTTTGGTTTCAAATATTTTTTCCATTCTATTTTCCCTATAGCGATTTAAAGAGATCTCCTTGTTCAAGGATTAAAACGCATCTACAATGTGAATCTCAATATTACAGACTTTATTTGTAGTATTTGAAAAATGGGCTAGAAAACACAGGTGCATAGCTGTGTACTTAAGCACTTGGATGAAAAAAAGAACGGCAGTACATATACATGATTAGAGCATAGTTAGACCAACAGGATTGCGTCAGAGTGTTTCATGGGAATAGGTGGAGCTTAAAAGCTGAGAGACACTCAAGACTTGTTCACAAGTGGGATCACAAGCGGATGACGATTATGAACTTTTCAATGGAACAGTGTGGTTTGGTACAGCTGACTTTTTGGGGCTTTTCTACTGTGTACGGTACCTTGTAACCTTGTTTTTATTTTTCAATATCAACACTGCTAAAGTTCCAAACAAGCCATTACCATTATTCAATTCAATTCATCTTTATTTCTATAGCGCTTTTGCAATGCAGATTGTGTCAAAGCAGCTTAACATAGATGTTTTAGTAAATTGAAACTGTGGGTAACACTTTATTTTGATGGTCCATTTGAGTATTAGTAGACTGTCTGCTTAATATCTGTTGACACTGACATTTAACAGTCCTTCAACAGACATTTAACTGACTATAAGAAACTTTGCAATTACATGTCAACTTGCACTAACCCTAACCCCAACCCCAACCTAACAGTCTACTTATAATCTAATGATAATTAGTTGCAATGTAACTTAAATTCAACAAACGGACCGTCAAAATAAAGTGTGACCAAACTGTGTCAGTCCAGTTTTCAGAGTTGAAGTTCAAAGTCCAACCACTGACGAGCAAATCCATCTATGCGCAGCTCCACAAGTCCCGAACCAAGCAAACCAGTGGCGACATTGGCGAGGAACAAACTTCACCAATTGACGAAAGTGAAGGAAAAAAAAAAAAAACTTGAGAAACCAGGCTTTGTTGGGCACGACCATTTGTCCTCTGGCCAAACTTGGATGTCCATCGTGGAGAACTGCAGGTGTGAGTAGGTCATCAGCAGATGTACAGGATGTTTCACGCTCTCCACTCCTCCATGACCACCTCAGCATCAGCTTAGGATTCGGCCTGGTCCAGGATTATGGATACCTTGGCATCATTTCTTCACAGGTCTTGGGTTGCGTCAATGGCGCTGCATAATCTCTAGGAGCCTTGGGATGAGTATCCCCAGGTGGAAATAGAGAATAAAGAAAATAATTAGCGTAGCTGCCGTTCATAGTGTATTTAAACAAGATGCAAAAATGAAGTGTTATAAATGAAAGTAATAGTTATAAACATGTAAAGCATATGAGTGTTTCTAACAAAATGTCTGGTGCATTAAGACCTACAGAGTGTGACCTACAGGCGGTTAGTAAAAACCAAGAGGTGTGAACACACTGTAGGTCACTCATTGGCCAGAGAAAATTGTTTGTAATTACCCCAATACATGTGTATTGTTAGGTTCACACTTTTTTAAAAAAACAATTTAATTTATTTTTAATCCCCATTTGATAGGGAAGCGAGTGTTACCACAGTATGGATAGCTGCCGGCTGCAGCACGCTCTCTCTCTCTCTTTCTCGCTCTGCTTGAAGCAGTTTTTTGCTGTTATGATGGTTACAAGTCACCACAGTCTATTGTCTCCCATCACTGTTTAATTTTGTTTATTTATCCAGTAATGTTTCACAGCTGCTAACTTGTGTGCTTCGGATTATATCAGTTTAAATATTAGAGCGCAAGACATGGTTTTTTTTAGTTCAACATGTTGTCGTCACCTTAGAATTATAAGGTTCTATCTGACATTTTTGTCAAAATTGAGTTATTGACATATTCTTATTAAATGACAACTTATTTACATGATGGAATGTTTTTTTATAAGTTGTTTACATTTTAGGACTTTTTATTTAAAAAAAACAAATGTCACACACATACTGTTTGCTATATGGAATGCAAAAACTTTGAAGCTCAATATCTCAAAATCATTCAGAACGCAGATACTGTAGAACCTTATTATTCCAAGGTGACGATGGTCTTGTGCTGCAAAACAGGCTAAATGCATGTAAAAACGTCAGAATACCCATATTTACAAGTCGGCTAAGTCTGAGTCTAAAGTGAAAGTACACATTTGTGGAAGATTTTTAAAAGCAGCCAAAATTAACGCACTGTCTTCATTAACATTAAACAACAACAAAAGACTAAATTAAAATTTTAAGACTGAAATTGGAAAACATGCCCTGGAGAATAGCTTTTATTTTAAAATACTTTAAACACTAGATTGTAAGCATTAGGTTTGTCACGATACTGAAATTTCGATACCAATCGGATACCAACCGCTGTTTACTGAGTGTAACCACAGATACAGGGACACTGGAGCGTTTCAAAGTCACATCGATCAGCTGGTTTGTCTATAAGCTGACATACAATCGTTCCGCGGATGAATCGGGCTTTAAAACGCTCCAGTGTCCCTGTATCTATGGTTAGATATGGTTATGGTTATGGTTATGGTTCACGGTCGTTTTTGTTGAGCATGTGAACACAATGGCAAATCAGCGATGTTTAAGAACGTGCTCTGTAGCGCTCAAATGTTTGCGGGAAATTTATGTTTTTAAAATTTTTAGTACCGATTGGTATTAAATTCCAGTATCGTGACAACCCTAGTAAGCATATGCTGATGATATTTCTAAATGGCATTTAAGTGTTACAGCATTGGAAGTTTTTTACAATGTAAACTGAATCAAACTGAAAAACGTGGCCACAGAACCATGGTACAAACCATACCGACAATTTTGTGAACCATCTCAGTCCTAAAACTGAGTCATACTAAGTCGATGAGTACAGTGGAAAAGAACTTTAAGTATAGATGTAAACAAATTCTAAAGCGTTTTGAGTTAATTTTTGGCTACTTTCAGAAGTCAAACTCTTTCACAGTTCCTAGAACTGTTAGCAGAAGTTTACTCAAGGGAATTTCTGTCACTGTCCTCAGCAATAGGAGCTTTTACACCATATACTGGCGACAGGTAAATGTCTCCAACATTAGCATGCTATATGTTCATATCTTGCAACATTTAAAATCACTGTGCTGTTTGTTTTTGTTTCATATGACATGCATTCACCCAATCAGTGTCCACTATTATCATTGGTAGAGGTAGTTCCTGCTAGTTCCAGATTTAGGTTAGACCCTACTCTGAAATGGGAGCTAATTTAGTTCCCCCAAAAGGTGTTCCTAAACTAAAATTGCTCCCAGTTCCTGCAGTGCTAACATGCCAGAAGGCTGCTACTTCCGTCAATAGTTCTGGCAACTATGAAAACATTCCTCCAGTGTGAATGTTATTGATCTCAGAAGGTCATTGCTTTTGAAAGGACACAGAAGAGACGATTTGACATGGTCTATATGGTGTTGACCTTTAAAGAGAGAGCTCCTGGATCAGCCCAGTCATCTCCAGCTTTACTTTCCCTCTTTCAAGAGCCGCCCGATGTCCGTGCACTTGTATGAGCGCTAAGATTTTAAGGTCAGTGTAGTGTATGTGTGAAGAGAGGGCACGTATATAAATAGAAAAGTCCAGCCTTTATGCACACATTGATTTGTAAAAGCATTGTGGTTTGTTTTCCACACAAACTAGCCCTTGATAAGCACGAGTACTCACTCTGCTGGAATGTTTGACTGACAACAAGACACTAGAAACTTGTTTTGTGATGCACATAAAAGCCAAGAGCTATGGAAATATGATTAGCGAGTCTGCTCATTCTGGGAAGGATCAGCTCGAGTCTGGCCTGATGTTACTGTGCCAGTGGAAATATGGAGGTGTAGTACTTGCTTTTATAGTGACACATTTTTCTCGTTTATTATTTATGTCCTTAGCAGATGTTTGCACTAGTAGGATTTTGAAGAAACTGTGTATGTTGTTTCTGTCATTGTTGCTAATAGAGAGAAGCAAAGTATATTTACTATATATATATATATATATATATATATATATATATATATATATATATATATATAGTATATATATATATATATATATATATATATATATATATATATATATATATATATATATATATATATATATATATATATATATATATATATATATATTATTAGAGTATCATTGGATAATTTAAGTGTATGTAATTTATTGTTTTTTAAATTGCTTAAATATGAGTGCAGTTATAGTTATAAATAATTTCTATTTTAGATATTTTAATTTACTCTAGTTTGATGTAGTAATTCTGCACAAATTTACACATTTCAGTTCATCTTTATTTGATTTCAGGTAATAAACTCATTTTATTCAAATTTTATTATTTTAGTTAATTTTTAGTAATTATTTTAATTAGTATATTTTGTAAGAGTTAATTATGCATGCTCTTTTCTATTTAATTATATTTACCTTAGTAATACTAAATGATTTGAAATCTCAAAAACATAAATAATTTTTAATGTTTAATGTTATTCAATAATGTTAATGCCTAAATTCACTTGAAGTCTACAAAAAGTAAATTTTTATATTGACCTATTAGGGGCCAAAACATGAAAATAAAAATCAGATTCATTTATAGATTTTAGGAAATTTAAGAAAATATTTTAGTAAATTGATTTTTTTTCTAATCGGTTTATTACGGTATAATTATCCTTGATCAGCCATCAGCCAAGTATTTTCAAAACTTTTAAAAATTGATTTGTTTATTTTTATTTTCGTTTCTTCTCACTCAGTCTACCACTCACCCCAGACACTCAGTCTTGCACTTAAAACAAACAAAAATTGTATCTATTTTATTTTATTTTGTTTTGTTTTGTTTTGTTTTATTTTTATCCAGCCTTCCACTCACCTCAGGCACTTTGTCTTGCACATTTAAAAAAAAAATACATATTTTATTTGATTTTATTTTAATTTAGTTTATTATTTTTTATTTTTATTTAATTTTATTTTTATCAAGCCTTTCACTCACCTCAGGCACTTAGTCCGTACTCACACTATGTACAGTTGCCTTGAATCGGGCCAAAGCACGCTTGTCCCCCCTCCCGTCTCCTGCGACGGCCCGCACTCACATTACATTCGGCCCTGGGCGCGCTTCCGTCATCGATGACGCGCTGCTCAGAAAGCGCTCTCGCTCAGCACAGTAGAGATTTCTTTAGTTATATCGTTTATGTCGTTTGATATGCGGTGACACGCAGTCTAATATTTTGCCGAAGAGATCAGCCACTTTTGATGCTCATAAACAATCATAAAGTCCTCGTGCTGCAGGAATTAGGAAGTTTGCTGAAGGCGCAGCTGACGTGCAGTGAGGAGTTTGCGTCTTTAATAATCTACGACAGTTTGCGTTCATTGAACAGTACGAATGATTAATTAATCCATATGAAACAGTCCCTTAAAAGTCACGTCTTGCTTTCAGTTTCGGGCTCAAGCACGCTTGCACTCACACTGTAAGCGTACCGCGCCTGAGCCCAAGTGAACCGCGCTTTAGCCCACCTCTTCCAACCGGGCCAGGGCCACCCAAGTGTACCGTGCTTGAGCCCGATTCGGAGCAGTCACACTTCTCAAACGATCCGGGAAACGGGCCTGGGCACAGTTCGGATAGCATAGTGCGAGTAAGCCCTTAGTCTTGCACATTTTTATATATATTTTTACATCTATAATATTTTATTTTTTAATTTTATGTATGTATTTATTTATTTATTTATTTATTTATTTATTTATTTATTTATTTTTACTCCCCTCCGGCACTCTGTCTTGCAGATTTTTTTTAAATATATATTTTTTTTATATCTATGAGCTTTTTTCTTGTCTTTATTCTTTTTAAATTTTCATTTCTTTCACACACACACATATATATATACATATATATATATATAAATTTTTTATTTTAATTTCATCTCACCCAGCTTTCCACTTACCTCAGGCTCTCTGTCTTGCTGATTTTTATTATTATTATTTTTTTTTCTATCTATGAATTTTTAGATATTTTGGTGGCCCATATTATTGTATATTTTGAGTGGCCTAATGCCGCTCCATCGGTTGTGGCAGCAGTAGCAGCAGCCACAGCCATAGCTTGGCACTGGAGCCCTCGTCTGTTCCAGTGCTCTAATCGCATTCCAGCGGGCCGGGCAGCGGCTTGCTCCGCATTCCACAACTCTGGGGGCTTTCCAACAGCCCTGCGCAGGCATTCCTCTCTGCCGGGACCTTCAAAGCCAGGGAGCGACTTCAAAGGCATCGGTGAGGCTAGGTGTTGATGACTGCAATCCTCCCGGGTACAGATTTACCCGTCTCCTGAACTTCAAGAGCGCTCCTAGTAGTATTCTGGCGTGCACTTTTGCCTTCCTTGTTCATAAATCATGTCGTGTTAACCCTCGACGTATGCTGGATCTTTTTTTTTTTTTGCACCTAGAGGTTGGAATATGACAAGCTGAAGTGTGAACGTCATTGTTGGCTCACTTTCTCTGATGTGGCACTTCTGGTTGAATTGTTTACAGGCACTGTCAACTGATAAAGTTGTTAGATGGAGAAAGCTGCACTGTCAATGCAATTTATGTTGTTTTTGTTTTTATTGTAATATTGATTGACATTATTTGTGCATTTCAGAGAGACTCTCCTATGCAAAGAAAAGTGTGAGGATGATTAAAAGTTTAGAGTCAATAAGAAATATACAGTTAAAGTCAGAATTTTTAGCCCCTCTGTGTATTTGTTCCCCCCCAATTTTTGCTTAACGGAAAGTTTTTTTTCAACACGTTTCTAAACATAATAGGTTTAATAACTAGCTTCTAATAGCTGATTTCTTTTATCCTTGCCATAATGACAGCACATAATTTTTTACTAGATATTTTTCAAGATACTAATATTCAGCTTAAAGTGCAATTTAAAAGTTTAACTAGGTTAATTAGGCAAGTTAGGGTAATTAGGCAAATCATTTGGTCCTGTAAACAACCAAAAAAAAATATTGCTTAAGAGAGCTAATAATATTCTAGCCCAAATAAAACAAATTAGACTTTCTTTCTCAAGAAGAAAAAATATTATAGAATATATTCATTGCTTTGTTAAACATAATTTGAAAAATATATAAAATTTGAAAAAAAAAAAAAAAAACTAAACAATCACAGAAATTTTGACTTTCTTTTTTTTTTTTTTTTTAATCAAAGATGCCTTCAGTCAATTGTTAGAAAATAATAATGCACATGTAGTGGATATTAAATTGTATTATTTTCTAGTAATTTAGTGGTTGATGTTTTTGTTTTTAATGTTTTCTGTGTATTGCCGATTTTTTTTTTTTTTTTTTTTTTTTTTTTTTTTTTTTTTTTTTTTTTTTTTTTTTTTTTTTTGCACATCTCATTGTTTTTTTTAGCCGGCAGCTAGCTCTCTGCAACTCTCACATGGTCACCCACTGAAGCTAAGCAGGGCTGCGCCCGGTCAGTACCTGGATGGGAGACCACATGGGAAAGCTAGGTTGCTACCGAAAGTGGTGTTGGTGTGGCCAACAGGGGGCGCTCATCCTGTGGTCTGTATGGGTCCTAACGCCCCAGTATATTGATGGGGACTCTATACTCTATAGTGCCGTTTTTCGACTGAGACATTAACCCGAGGTCCTGACTCCCTGTGGCCATTAAAAATCCCCAGGATGTTCTTTGAAAAAGAGTTTAACCTTGGCATCCTGGCCAAATTTGCCCACTGGCCTCTCTATCATGGCCTCATAACTATATCATAATTGGCTTCATCACTCTGTCTCCTCTCCACCAATCAAGCTGGAAAAGCACTATATAAATGTAAGGAATTATTATTATTATTATTATCCTAAGCCTCCATTTCCAGTTACAAAAAATTATCATTTTAGAGCTAAAACATAGGTTGAGATGTTGGTAGCAGACTGAATGCATTTATTACAACGAGATTTATGGTGTGTTGTATCTGAGTCTGTACATTTTTTTCATCAGCTCAGGTTGTAGCAGTTTTACTAATAGTGAAGCATGCTAACAACATGCTAAGTGTTACTGGAAACATGTTAACAACATACTAATGCATGGTAGGATCAAATTAAAACGAATTCAAATTAAAAGCTAATTCGTGCTATGTAAATTTTATCTATCGATCGATCGATCGTTTAAACTAAATATACTATTGCCAACAGGCTTTCTCAAGCCAGCATCAAAGTTTGTCTAGTCAAACTTTAATAATCTAGTTTTGGTTTTGCTAATGTTTTGGTTGTTTTGCTATATGTAGGCTGAAAGAGCTTTAAATTACCAAAATAATTTGGCTATATATGGATCTTTTCCTGAAAACTATGTTCACAAACCAGCCAAAATCCAGCATTCAGTAGTCCCTTTCATATCAGTTTGCAGCTTTAATTTTGTTGTTCCAGTGTTGGACATCAGAGAGTCTTCTTTACGCCATTGATGGTTTCAATCTCCACTCACAGTCTTATAATAGACTTGCCAGTCACTTCCCCTGTGCTAAAGCTGTCCTCCTTGGTGGCTCGATGATGCATATTTGAGTATTTACATGATATTAAGTGTTCGCTCCACTCTGAATTGCACCGTTTGTTTGCTTACGTCGTCGTCAAGGGGACAGTGTGTGAATGGTTTTCAGGGAGACGTCTGAAGAGCTCTCAAGGCGTTCCTGTGGCTCAAATATGGCGCTGGTATAACATCAAGGTCAAGGGTTTGATTCATAGGGAATGCATGAATGCAAAAACAAACAAATAAAGTTGCTAGAGAAGTATTTGTATGAAAAAAATCATATCAAGATCAGAGAGACCAAAATGATCTTGGTTATCATTATTAAGATTTTGTTAAAATTACCTTAAAAGTGTTCCACCAAGTTTTGTATTTGACGATGAACTAACAACAGATGAAATTGGATGCCTACATTTTGGATTTATGTTTGTATTTCATGTACATTGTGTGTATATGTGTTTCTTGTGTGTGTTTTTAAACAGTAGGTACATTTGATTCTCTTATTCAAGGTATTGTTCGTTAAACCTGTACTTAAACTTAAAACTACCTTACAAGGATCTATGTTTATATAGTTTTTCACAAACTTTTCTCACGATGTTTATTAAAAGCCGAAAGGTTTCATGTGAATTGATGTAAATAAAATAAAAAAATTGTATGCAGCACTTTAAATGAAAGTAACACAAAATATGATAACTATAAATATATAGTGGTCCCACGTTATTCGTGGAAGTTACGTTCTAAAAATAACCCGCAATAGGCAAAATCCACGAAGTAGTCCGCTTTATTTTTTACAATTATTATAGATGTTAAGGCTGTAAAACCCCTCACTACACACTTTATACACTTTTCTCAGACAGGCATTAACATTTTCACACTTTTCTCTCTTGTTTAAACACTCTCAAAGTTCAAACCTTCATAGAAAAATTAAGTCTAATATTACAGAATGAAACCAAAGATCAAAACCATTTGATCTTAATTTATTTATTCTTTAATGATGCCCTACAGCCGCATAACCTCTACCTTTTTTGAGCATGTCCAAAAGTTCAACTTTTTGTGCGATGGTTAGCATCTTCCTCTGCCTTTTGGGTGCTACCGCAGGTGCCTTTGACGGTGCAGAACGTTTCGTCGACATTGTGGGGAGAAAACTTGCGAGCATAGAGTACAGCACTTCAGAGTCACACTGTGCTAGCGATCAAAGGTTTGTGTAAATTTCGCAAGCTAAACACGTTCTGTACTTTATAGAAGACACGGAGATTGAAGAGATTGATTGACAATGGTCTACAGCCAATCAAGACTCAAAAGCACATGAAATTGCACAAAAAATTATTTGCAAAACTTCGAGGTCACGAAATGTAAACTGTTAAATATTTATTTATAAATAGTCCATATCAACATGCATTTAGATTACAGCCTTTCGTAATTAGCTAATTGCAATGTTACATGAAATACCATGAGTTATAAAATCGGAATAATCATGATTTTAATGATAATTACAGTTTAAAATATTAATGCTAATCATTACCAAATATACTAGGGCTGCACAATATTTCATTTCAGCATTGATCTTACAATGTGCACATCCGCGATAGTCACATCGCAAGATATGCAGTGTTGAGTCTGAATTACAGTTGACCAGGAGATACAGACTTGTATTTAATTACTGTATTTATACAGAATTTGTACGATTTATATTTAAAAAATTATAATTTTTTCTTACTTCTAGTCCAAATATCTACATTTCAAAGTGAAAACAAGATTGTTTTACTTGCCCTACTGGTAGATAAGTGTGCTTAAACAATAGTGTATTCATATCGCAACATTTATTGCAGAAAAATAAAATATTGAAATATCACATTTTTTTACAATATGTGCAGCCCTAAAATATACCATGGTTTACTTTGAAACAGGTAATCATGACTAAAATAATTGTTGCTTGAGGAGTGCTTGGATATCTTGTTGTGTCTTGAAAGTCCACCAATCTATAACCTGTTCTTTAACCTTGAGCAAATCTGAGATGCCTGTGGTCGGTGTTTCATGATGTCATCTACTGCTTCTTGGGTACGTACATGGTTTCTGGGCAAGACTTGTTGGAGTCTTTGTTGGTCAGAGGTGACTTTTGCAACTGTCGTTCCATCATTTTTGTCTAGACGACAAAGGAGAGGAAGTCGCCTCCTTTGAAAAAGGGCCCAGTCTCCCTTTATGAGATAATATTACACCGTCAGAGCAGGCCCCACCTGCAAGGCTTCTCCAGCTGCCACACTGTAACTCTATCTGTGCTCTCTTCAAGGCTGCGATCCCCTTTGAAGTTATTTCCAGTGCTTGGGAAACGAGAAGACACAAGCAATCAGAGCGGCAA
The DNA here is from genome assembly GCA_903798195.1 of Danio kyathit. NCBI lineage: Eukaryota > Metazoa > Chordata > Actinopteri > Cypriniformes > Danionidae > Danio > Danio kyathit. The sequence continues at coordinate 14,608 of CAIGQS010000094.1, forward strand.
GCTCCTCCCCTCATCTCTTTTTTAAAAAAAAATATTCTTAAATCTGTTTTTGACTTTAGGTGTTTCCAACTCTTTCCTAATGTTTGTTTTGATTATTAGTACTTTTGCAGATCAGAAACACATTGCGATTGGAGTGTGAGATTATAAATGTCCGACAGCTTTATGGCCTTTGGATCAAAGCGAAGAGGGAGAAGGAGAAAGATAAATAGTCTGGGGCAAGTAGGGGAGAAGCTGTAGGCATCTGTCCCATTCCAGTATTTCACAGTCTTCCGATAGACAAACCAGAATAGTGTTGGAGTCTGTGAGTACATCCTCTGTTTGGATAGTAGGTGGGAGTTCAGACTACCAGCGCCAAAAGGAAACTGGCCGGGTTGCCTTGTGTACCCAATGCAAAGCTCTTCCCGCTATGTGTGGGCATTTGATTACAAGTCGGCCTTCCAGTTTTATAGATGAGGAAATGTTGGAGATATGTAACAGCTGAGAGGGGCCGATAGCTACGGCAGGGGTCCACGTAGGGTTAAAGAGAAAACGACCTCCTGGTCCACGCCAGAGGGCACGGCTGATGGTTAAGCTACGCTTGCTAGCGTGAAATGCTTTCCATCTCTTTTTCTCTTGTAGAGCAAAAACAAGTTTGATGTGGTTGCTTGACTTGCGGACAGTTTCAATCCGAGCACAACAGACAGTAGGGTTGTCACGATGCTGGAATTCGATACCAATGGGTACTGAAATATTAAAAACGTCTATTTCCTGTGAACATTTGAGCACTGTGTAGCATGTTCTTAAACAACGCAGATTCGTCATTGTGTTCACTGAAATTACTGGAATTGGCCGTGAAGGTCATCGCATAAATGTTCGCTTAAATGTTTGCGGTAAACGGACGTTTTTAAAATATCAGTACTGATTTGTATCGAATTCCAGTATCGTGACAACCCTATACAGGCATAAACAGGCTCTATAGCGATCTTGTCCGATTTCTTTCATCTCCAGAAGTAGTTAGAAATTAATTTAATCAAAAAGCTTTCGTTGTTTCAATGCTCATGTGGTCAAAGTTGTTTAACCTACTGAGCATTCGCTTGCTTTTTCGTTTGTGGGAAAGCCCACATAGCATGTTATGATTTATAAAACGATTTTGTATTCCCTTCACACTTGTACTCGTCAACTTTTCTGAGAAACAAACAATGGTCCAGTTCAGTGCCGACTAACTAAAAGTAGTGCAAAAACACTCCAAATCTTGATATAACGTGGTTCACATTTTGTGGTCTCGCAGTTTTGTGGATTTATTTCATGCAATTTGACATGCTTTTTTTCTTCAGCGAATTGTGTTCTGAGTTTTGATTGGCTGTAGACCATTGTCAATCAATCTCCTCCATTCCGTGTCTCCTGTACAGTACAAAATACGTTCAGCTTGCCAAATTTACATAAATCTTCGATCGTTAGCAGTTTGACTCTGAAGGGGTTGACGAAACATTCTGCACCGTCAAAGGTACCTGCAGTAGCACCCAAAAGGCAAAGGAAGATGCTAACTATCGCACAGAAAGTTGAACTTCTGGACATGTTAAAGGAAGGTAGAAGTTACGTGGCTGTAGAGCGCCATTAAAGAATAAATAAATGAAGATCAAATGGCTTTAATCTTTGGTTTCATTCTGTAATACTGGACTTATTTTTCTACGAAGGTTTGAACTTTGAGAGCGTTTAAACAAGAAAGGAAAGTGTGAAAATGTTAATTCTTTTCTGAGAAAAGTGTATAAAGTGTGTAGTGAGAAGTTTTACAGCCTTAACATCTATAATAATTATAAAAAAATAAAGCGGACTACTTTACGGTTTTCGTCTATTGCGGGTTATATTTAGAATGTAACTCCCGCGAATAATGAGGGACCACGGTATAGAGAATATTACACTCCATGTGTACAGTAATAAGGTTTAACAATATTTGCAAATTACAGATCTGTTTTTAAGGGTTATGGGGTTTAAGTTATAGCCCATTGATTTTTGCAAATATAGAAACTCATTTCCAGTTCCCTTCATTCCACATTCCTGATCTCAGCTGACCGTTCAGGCGAGTGGCATCGTTTTTACTGTTTATGTAGGTGCGAGTGTACATGAAACTTGTGTTAAAGAGAGATTGAGCTCAATGAAAGGCAAAGAGAATTGGGCAAAAGAGACATTAACATTGCAGCATGTTTAATACCAGGTAAAAACAGTTAGGAATCTTGGCTGATCATCTGAAAATGCTTGATGGAAACCGGACATTTCTTTTGCCTCAAATGATTACTCAGGATTTTGGATTTTCATCGCCAGGAATTTCATCTGCTGGCATCGGTCAAAAATGATGCTAGCAGAAAAAGTTTCATGAGTCTTTTATGCGTTGTTTAAGTTAATCGTGAGACACTAACCACTAAATGTCTCTGTCTCATAAAGCAGCTTCTAGTACTTGAAAGCGTTGGTTTATTCTCAGTCACTGTATCTTTAGTTCCTCTTCTAAGCCCTGTATATCAGAAGTATCCCACTCCATCTCTGTCAGCCACCAAAACACAAATGGAGAGGGAAGCCAGCAGCCGTCCGAGGCTCCCGTGCACATGGCGTTCACTAGCTCGACTCTGCACTGAGAACTCCCAGCACTCTTGCTTGTTTGAAAGGCTCTTGGCCTTGTTTGAAAAGCTGCCCTGAGAGCCGCGGCCGAGGACAGAGTTTCTCTAAGTGGCTGTGGGCCCGGGATGAAGGGGGGGTTTTGAAGCCCGCTTGTGGCTTTGATCAAATATTCCCCCACCTCTCCTGGCAGGACGGTCTGTTATTCCAGGAACTATTCCGCACTCCCGTGGCGGGGGGTGGGGGCTGGGTGACGGGCACAGGGTCAGAACTGAAAAAGGGGGGGGGGGGGGGGGGGGTTGGTGGAAACCAGCGGTGTGAGCAGGGAGAAAAATTGCCTCTTGCAGAAGTTTTTCCATCAATGGACTTGTGGATTTGTGGCCTTGTTGGCGTGAATGATATATGTGTTCCGAGTCAGATTATAGTTGCGGTTAAGGAGGTTTGTTAGTTTTATACTCACTAATCAGAGGACATAAATTAGCTATGAAAAATCTCGGTGTCCGGTTGCACGCAGTCGAAGCCAGTGAAAGTGGTTGTAGTGTGGGTTTGATAGCAGAGCGTACCCTCGGGCTAGCTGGGCTTTTTGATTGTTGTGGGTGAAATGGATACTGGCCTTGACCTAAATGCCATGCCTGTGGCTGCGACTCATCTGTTCTGTGTTCTCTACTACTGGACGGCAGCCACGATCCATGAACGCTTGTTCTGTGTGTACCAACACGTTTAGGTCAGCTTTGACGATAAGAAGGGGCTGTTTTGAAAATGTTTAGGCTACTATCTGCTGACTTGATTTTTAGACTAGTTCTGTTTAGTGTCCTTGAGTCCTGCAGACTTTGAGAGTCAGCTGGCTTTTTATATAAATGCACATGGTCATTCATCCTCATTCGAAGCTGTGTAATATGGGATAGCATGTCAGCAATGGCTCCTGCCTCCTTAGGCTTCTTTTCCGAAAAAGATCATTTTTGTAACTTTCTACAAATCAGTATGTGCATTCTGTTTTGTAGTGGTAGGGTATCTATTATAAATCACGATTATATGAAAAGTTTATTTTACCTAGCTCTAATATTTGATGCAGTGTAAGAAACCAAGTGTGGTCTAAAATATTTTATGAGTTTTTTTTTTTTTGGTTTGAGATGAAACCCCCACTGTTAAGATTTGGCCCCAGGCAGATGCGAGCACACGTACTGCTTTGTTTGAATTTCTGGACTGTAGAACCAGAGACAAGTTTTATCAAACAGACAACACATCAGACAAAAAGTGAAAAAAGAAAGTTGCAGTAGAAACACAGCACCTGAAGCTGATTCTGCTGAGGAGGCTGAAAAACTGGAGTCTCGCATAAAACGTTAGCGGATAAAGCACTGTTTCTGTCCAATGAGTCTAAAGGCTGATTTATACTTCTTCGTGAAGTGCATGCACATGGTCCGGTGCAGCCTTCGTGCGGTCGCATAGCCCTTGGCGTGGCTGACGTGCACCTCTCAAAATGTAACTACACATTGCAATGACGCGTAGCACAAGCTCTGTGATTAGTCTGCTTGGTAGCTGTTACGAGTGTGGGTGCTGCTGAGAGCCGCGAGCCAGATGGAGCGAGTGTTTTCAAGTGTTGAGTCACGTGAAGTAGCTCTAAAGATGGAAACTTTTGTTTTGTGTTTACCTTATATTTAAAGTTGTTGCACGTTCACCGGTTCCTGCCTCTGAATTAGTGAGTTTTAGCTACTTGTACGTTAAGGTAGCGTTCAGAAAAAAACAAAACACCCACAAAGAAACTCGATACAGAGGAACAACATAACCTACTACCAGCTAGCATTACGCAAGTGTCCTTGCAGAGCAACACAAACAGCATGCATAAGTATAAATGCACGGCTGGGTACAAATGGGTATGGGTCACGGCGATTGCTTGACGCAGAAGTGTAAACCAGCTCGTAAGAGAACAAAATCATTACTTCCTGATTAACTGGCACCAAGTATCAAAAACAAGCCACAGAGAGCCAATTTTTCTTATGTATTATAACACTTCAACATAGATAAAAATGCATTGGAGGTGTGACCGCTCTGTGCAGGTGTAGGCCAAGGGATTTTAGAATGACCCAAACAACATTTCAGTTATTTTCACCAGCTGTTGAAATTGTATTCATATTGCAATGTATATCACAAAACATCGCGATGTATATCACAAAATAACAAAATATCGCAATGTATATCACAAAATAACAAAATATCACAATGTATATCGCAAAATGACAAAATATCGCGATGTATATCACAAAATAACAAAATATCACAATGTATATTGCAAAATAACTAAATATCGCAATGTAAATCGCAAATTAACAAAATATCACAATGTCACAAAATAACTAAATATCGCAATGTAAATCGCAAATTAACAAAATATCACAATGTATGTCGCAAAATAACTAAATATTGCAATGTAAATCTCAAAATAACAAAATATCACAATGTATATTGCAAAATAACTAAATATCGCAATGTATATTGCAAAATTTAAATTTTGCAAAATATCACAATGTAAATCGTAAAATAACAAAATATTACAATGTAAATTGCGAAATAACAAAATATCACAATGTATATCGCAAAATAAAAATTTTGCAAAATAGCAAAATATCACCATGTATATCGCAAAATACCAAAATATCGCAATGTATATCGCAAAATAACAAAATAACGCAATGTATATCGCAAAATAACAAAATATCACAATGTAAATCGCAAAATAACAAAATCTTACAATGTAAATTTCGAAATAACAAAATATCACAATGTATATAGCAAAATTAAAATTTCGCAAAATAACAAAATATCACAATGTATATCGCAAAATACTAAAATATCGCAATGTATATCGCAAAATAACGCAATGTATATCGCAAAATAACAAAATAGCGCAATGTATATCGCAAAATAACAAAATATCGCAATGTATATCGCAAATTAACTAAATAACGCAATGTATATCGCAAAATAACAAAATATCGCAATGTATATCACAAAATAACAAAATATCACAATGTATATCGCAAAATTTATTTCACAAAATAACAAAATATCACAATGTAAATTGCAAAATAACAAAATATCACTACGTATATCGCAAAATAACAAAATATCACAATGTATATTGCAAAAAAACAAAATAACGCAATATATCACAAAATAACAAAATAATGCAATGTATATCGCAAAATAACTAAATATCACAATGTATGTCGAACAATAAAAAATATTGCAATGTATGTTGCAAAATTTAGCAAAATAACAAAATATCACAATGTATATCGCAAAATAACGAAATATCGCAAAAAAACAAATATCAGTGTATATCGCAAAATAACAAAATTTTGCTAAATAACTAAATATCACAATGTATATCGCAAAATAACAAAATATCGCAATGTTAAATTTGTCCAATATCGTGCAGCCGATATTAAACCTATATTATAAGCCTATTTTAGAATGCGATCGGTCCATTAACGTCATTTAATCGCTCTCATTTTTATCATCACATCTGTTAAAATCACATACATTTTTAATGCATATGCTGGAAATTATTCGGTAATGTGTTTCCATAATAGTTTTTGCACTTCCTATCAAATATGTCGATGTTTAATCAATTTTTATTCAAATATTACACTTAAAAAAATTTAATAAAACGTTTTTAGTCATGTGGATGTTTTTTATGTGCATTTGCAAAATATATCACACCACATCTTGACGTCACCATTTAAGCATTTTTTTATGAGATATTCAAAAATGTGCCAAAGACTATAGAAATACACAAGTCATGTCACTTGTATAGTTTAGAATGGGGAAAAAGTGTAATGGTCAACATGGTTGCCTTCTAGTACAGGAGCCAATCAGCGATTGCTATAGACTGACGATTGTCCGGGGGAGGGGCTCGGACCAGCTGTAAAGCTGAAGTCACACTAGAGTTGGAGCTTGCAAAATTCTGTCGTACGGCGCTGCGAAAAGGGGCGGGATTAAACAAGATGATTAGACATTAAAAAAAGCGAGCGATTGCTCCATGTTTTAAATTTCTGTCCAGAGAGGTTATGTTTTGATCCTCAGTTGGTCTCACGCAGTCAAGTGATGCGATATCGCAGGTTAGAGTTCACCAAGCTTGAACTTTGCACCGCAGCAACCTGCGAAACTCGACGCATGCGTTTTCGGTCTGACGCATTTGCGTGCGTATGAATTAGGGCTGTGTATTGGCAAGGACCTCGCGATACGCGATACATGGGTCATGAAACAATATATCGCAATACAATAAATATTGTGATATATTGCAATAGTTTGTATTAGTATGTGTGTCACATTATATTGACAACTTGATAAAGTCGGCAGACAAATTAAAATTCCAATTCCAATTTATTTTCCATCCATTCCAATTCATTAAAACTGCACAGTGTGATTGAACAGAGAACTACGTATATTGCAAAGCTTACAAATGGCATTTATTTTTTGTCTAATTCAGTACTCCCTGGTATAGCGTTTAGGGTTGGGCTATGTTGACCAATTTGGCATTGTACGGTGTTTAATGTGAAACATGGCGATGGACGATGGCATCATTGTCATAGGGGGAGGTGAATTAATTATTTATGAATAATTAATAAATTCATAACTAATTAATTATTTGTAGCCTACCGTTTCAACTACCTGACCCGCATGGCCTTTGTTTAACTCATAATCAAATCATAAATAAATAAATAAAGATAAATTACACACAAATTACCACCTGTCAATCACTTTTTTTTCCGCGGGACTCTGGCATGACTAGGCAGAGTGAACTGTGCCGTTATGGCGTCCACACACTTGCTTGGTAAAAAAGGTGCACAAACAACACAAACCAACCAACAGTATCTGAGGTTTTCACTAAAATTACTTAGTACAAGCGTGAAAGCGAAAGACTGAAGCAGTGTACTGACGCTGTGACACGTTACCTGAAAGAATCAAAAGACAGAAGAGTCGTTAGATAGAGCCAAGGTTAATTAAATATCACGTTTAACAACTAACTTATAGTGAGATGCGATCCAGCGGTACATCCTTAATAAACTGTCCGTACCAATGACTATAAATATACAGTCCGTACACTGTTCTCTGGAGCTCAGACGAGCGCATGACAGTGTGTGTGTGTCTGTGTCTGTGTGTGTGTATGGTCCTGTGATGTGCGTTTTCAGCAGACGGAGGGCTGTTCAGAAATGTCAGATGAAACGGCAGTTTGGATGTGGATCATTTTCGTTCTGAAATGCCATTTTAAAACTAAGCTGTATCAGTGTAAACGGGGCCTGAGTGTGTGTTTTTCATGAGCGGGTTTGCAACGAGGGCGGTGCGGAGGATCAGTGATGCTGCCTCAGTATCATGATGTCTATAGGCCATCGGTGATGGACGATGGCATCGTCTATCGACCCAACCCTAATAGCGTTAAAACCAAAGTGCAGCCACACGTCAGCTTTAAAAGCTGGAGGCACCTTTATATTTTATGCCATGATCACTCTTGCTTACTTCTGATACCGTACTACTTGGCGTTTTGTTGATCGTTAGCGACATCTACAGGTGCGGAGGAGAAGGTCATTTGGCACAACTTGAATAGATACTTGAGGTTGGACTATCGATACACTATCTTAAAAGAAACTATCGCGATAGTTCGATGTATCGATATTTTTGCACAGCCCTAGTATGAATGGAAGTCTATGGGGAGAAAAGTCCAGTGTGACCGCAGCTTTAGTTTCTGCAGATTGTGTGTGATTCCAATGTTTAGAAATTAAACTTATGAGACAGTTGTTTCATTTTAATGGTGATTCCTAATATGAAATGTAATCATTAGCTTGGCAAGCAATTTTGTAGTATTTGTGGTTTTCTCATACAGACAGAATACCTGAGCATACTGCCCTAGAGGCTTTCAAAGATGGCCGCCGAGTGAAATGACTTGCCTTAAAGGGACTTTGAATGCACATAAAAACAGGTGGATGTAAACATAACTAGTGAATTGAGTGTCTAGCATAGTTTGGGCTGTGATATGAGTCACTTTTAAAAAAAATTTGAGATGAGGATTCTTTTGGCCATTAAATTTTGATCCATTCACCAATTCCAAACCAGGTTAAGCCTCATTTGAAACCGAGATGGTTAATAAAAGTGCTAGTCCACCAGTCCTTTTTACTGTTTTCAAACTCTATTGCGAACCATTAGTATTATTCTTTATTAAACAGCACATGGTTTTCTTCAGACATATATTTCATTCTTTTATAATTATCATCATCGGATAGTGCAAGCGAAAGACAAACAAACAAATAAACCACAGAGGGGGGGAAAAAACACATTGGCAGCTGTCCATATTCCATGTATAGAGGGATAACTTGCATGGCTAGCTCCATTGAGAATCATTTACGCCATTGCAGCACTGTATGTACTGACCTTTTTTATTCTGCGGTTGCTTGAGGAACGGGGTATGAAAAGTTTTCCTGCCTGTCGTCATGCTGATTCCCACTGTGATTTCATTGAGAGCATTGCCCATGAAAGCAGATACACATGTGACCGGCTGTACAAGAGACGGGATAGTTGAGAGGCGCTGAGGGTGAACAAGGGACACCTCTTTTGGTGGTAAAAGAAGAGATGGTTGTGCACGGTGCAGAATGATAGACAGAAAGGAGGATGGGGGACCCTGGGTTGGAGAAAAGTGTGCAACTGGGCATTCAGCCAGTTGTAGGGGCCTACTGGGGAAATTTGTTGGGGCGAACTGGCGGAAATGCTGGTGCATTGGTCTTGCACAATAGGAATGCAAATGGCTGCAGGTGTAGTTGAAATGATTAGTTTTAGGGAGTTCTTTTATAAACTCTTTGTATGTTTTCGTTTTTAATACATTAGCCTGCTTCAAAATATCTAAATGCAATCAGATTTCTGGGAAGCAATGTAAGTTTCTTAGGCGTGCATGGTAGATCAGTATTGGTTCATAAATTATTGTTTTTAATTCTGTCATTATCTGCCAAATAAGACGATTATTGCCGGCAGCTAGCTCTCTGCAACTTTCACATGGTCACCCACTAGCTAAGCAAGGCTGCACCTGGTCAGTACCTGGATGGGAGACCACATGGGAAAGCTAGGTTGCTGCCGGAAGTGGTGTTAGTGAGATCAGCAAGGGGTGCTCAACCTGCATTCTGTGTGAGTCCTAATGCTAACGCTAAGAGTAGGGGTTTAACCCCGGCATCCTGGCCAAATTTAGCCATCTCTTTCCATCATTGCCTTTTAATCATCTCTATATCATATTTAACTTCTTGGCTTTCTTCTCTCCACCAATCAGCTGGTGTGTGGTATGTGGTCTGGCACAATAGGGGTGCCGTTGCGTCATCCAGGTGGGTGCTGCACACTGGTGGTGGACAGTGTTGGGGAGGTTATTTTAGAAATGTAATAGATTACAGACTACGAATTACCCTTTTTAAAATGTAATAAGTAGTGTACCTTTTCAATTACTTTATAAAAGTAAAGTAACTGATTACATCTTACTGATTACAAGTTTCTAAAGGACATTTTCAACTAAATCATTTTCAAGCATTTATACCAAGCAGATGTGACATTACAGTAGCTGTACTGTTAGAATTTCAAAATCTTTCATTACTTGAATTAAGATTATATTCGTTTAATTTAAAGTACAGCCACCACAAAACCAGACCTTATAACAAAAAAAGTGTTTACTGCTGTTACAAAATCAAAATTTTAGTTAGTTGTGCAGGGTGATTTTTGTGGCATTTGCAATAAACAAATATATATTTAAGCTATTTTTGCAATTTTCATTTTTAAATCAAAGCAACTTAAATTCAAGTCAATCATATCTTAGTGATCAATAAACAGTCAATGAAACATATGAGGCATAACTGTTCAGTTCAATTATTTACTGTAAATAATGCTGTACTAAACAGAAACAAATTATAGTATATAACAGCAAAAACTACAAATCCAATAAAACCATGTGTTACACGTTTAAAATACTATAGTAATTTATAATAAAGAGAAATATTCAGGAATAAGCATTATATTGTATATATATTTACTACTCTTCATTAATGAATTACACTACATAATCTAGTATCAATAGTAAATATCATGAGCTAATAGTAATTACCATAGTATACTTCAGCCTTTACTACAGTAAAAAAAAAAAAAAAAAAAAAAAAAAAAAAAAAATATATATATATATATATATATATATATATATATATATATATATCGTCACTTATTGATCTGTGATCGGTAAATGTAGCTTGTGTGGACGCTACTGCCTTACTTCACTAATAAAATAGCTTCACTGATGAAAAGCTTTTTGGTTTATAAAAGTAGCGACGCTGCCGCCACGCTACTGAGAAATGTAGTTAAGCTAGTAGCATCACTACTTGTAGCGTAGCTACTGCCTAACACTGTTAATGTGATAAAATGCTGGTTGTAGTAGTCTAATGCTTTCAGCGGCAGAGAGGATTAACGTAACTGGTAGATGTGGTGCGCCACAATCAAACCGGAAAACCAATCAAAAATTAGAATAGCACAGATTTAATAAATGGCCTTAGCAGAAGGCATCATGAGTATCAAAAACAGGCAAAACAACAGATTAATATTATTCAACATATTTAGATGTAACCCCATTTGTAATCTTGAACATTTTCATAAGTAACTGTAATTTAATTACACATTTTTTTCACAGTAACTGTAACGAATTACTGTTACTTTTATTTTGTAATTGAATTTTTTAACCATGTTATATGCAACTAGTTACTCCCCAACACTAGTGGTGGATGAGGAGATCCCTCCCCATACATGTGTATAGCTCTTTGAGTGTCCAGAAAATATCATATAATTGTAAAGGCATATGCCAAACATTGACAGTCAGGGAAATTTATATATATTTTTGTCAGACTCGTGGAATATCATGGATGTTTGTTTGTTGTTTTAAATTGTACTTTCCATAATTCAAAATGTAATTTTTATTTAAGTCTTAGTATTTCTTCCATTCCTTCCCATTTTTCAACTAGCAATTAATTATATTAAAGCAATATCATAAGAAAATCAAGCAACTGTTTTGCTAAAAATTTATGAAAGTGAATGAGACCATAAGTCTTAATACAATTAAGTTACAATGGCCATGCCGCTCATATGTGAGAAATAAGATGCATAGGTCATAGAAATTCAGCTTTTAAGTTTGTAAAAACAGGAAAAAATCAGTGAATTTGTATTTTGGCTTAAAGTGGGAAACCTGTATATGTGTTGTGGACTTTGATCAGTGCCTTCTGCATTATGTAATTTGCCATACATGGCACATGTACAGTTTTGGAAGGTGTTTGCTATATGAAAGATGGGATGGCATCTTTATTTTTTTTTAAAATTAGCTTTTTTTCTGTTATCAATCTTGGAAAAATCCAGTTCAAGATGTATATTTATTGGCTTTACTACTTTAGCATTTCACATTTAGTTTAGGTGTGCTACCTTCTGACTTTTTGTAATTATTTGTACAGTATTTTTTTATCCATTTTTTCAGTGTCCTGCTCCCTATATTGTGCTGCATTTGTGTTTTCCATGCCACTTTTACAATATAACAATTGAGGCATTTACATAAAACCATTTTCAACAAAAACTAACAACTTTATGCATTTTGACCATTCATTTACATCAGAACAGCATTTAAAGGCTTTTGTAACATGTATGAAAGTACATATGTTTGAAAATGATACCAATATCGCATGTAAAAACTACAACAATGCTATTTTGTTTTTTCAGACCATCCATGTTACTTAAATATTCGGTTTATAGGCTTGTGTGAGTACTCAAAATCCAATTAACAATCCTCATTGAAATGCAGGGTTTCAGAGGCCATAAAGGAATGCATTGTAGATCCCATTGATTTTAAAAAAGACATAATTTAACCTCAGTATCGTTACCTAATCTTGACTATTTGAATGATGAACTAGATTATCAGTGGTCACCTGACAATGCCACTTTAATTTGTTGTCAGTCTTATGCGATAACGTGCCACAATATCAGTGCAGTCATCAAACTTTTATGCAAATTTGGTAGGCCTCTTTGGGAGCCGATGTTGCTTTTGATTCTCAAGTTAAGATGATAATCAGCTTTTTCAGAGTGTTAATCCAATTTGCTCATTTAGAGCAGCCCTTCTTAACATTTTTTTTGCCCAGAAGCTCTATGGGTGGAGAACAGGTCACAGAGGTCAAACCAGATGAATCACTGGTTGTAAAGGAGTTTTAATCAGGTTTGCTATCGGTCTTGCCCCTAAAATGCACATTTCAAGAAAATATTTCACATCATTTTCTTGTTCTCATTTTCTCTTGATTTTATTTCTGTATTTTGAATTCTGTCAACAGTTTGTGTAAAACACCTATATAGAAATATAGAAAACATTCTCAGTTTCTCTGGATTGGTGAATTTTTTACTTATGATGAATTTAAGTGATATGTTAATCGTTGTGTTCTTTAAAAGTTTGATAATATTGCATCAATTTCATCTAAAGACCCAGCAGGCACTGGACGTCAACATGACGTCAGATTGACATTGTACCTCAACATCGTGGGGACGTCGCATTTTGTTTGGAAATGAAAATCGTGTTGACGTCAGAACCCAATGTCAGTGTCCAACGTCTGACCTAAAATCAACCAAATATCAACGTCTAATGATGTTACAGCCTGATGTTGTGTGGACGTTACCACTATGACGTCTATCAGAGGTTGGATTTTGGTTGCCATACCTGAATAAATGTTAGTATTTTGACGTTAATATAACATTGGTTTAAGATGTTGGCTTGACGTTGAATTTTGGTCACTTTCCAACACAACCTCAAATAACCCAAATATCAACATCATTTGACGTCGTTATTGGACGTCAAAATAATGTTGTCTTTGGACGCAGGCTAGACATAGAATTTTAGGTCACGACCTAAATCTAACCTAATATTAACATCTTATGACAATGTGTGCCTGCTGGGGAGATTATCATTATCATTTTTTGATGATAATATTTGGTCAGAACAACCATTTTCATTTGCTGTGACTGAAATAATGAGTTAAACTATTGATATTAGACTAAAATAGAGATGTTTTACTTCACATATTTGAAAAGTTTTATAAACAAATGACTGCATTGAATACATATTCTTGGGAATATTTGAGTATTTTAAATATCCAGGTGAAATAACGTCTGGTAAACCGTATCTTGACAATACTTTAGCTTTTTGCTTTACAAAAAAAATTTAACACACTCATTTCTAGAGGTGCACCGATCCATCTGCAAGAAAACGGAACCAGACAAATTTGTTAAACTCCACGATCGGCAACTGGACTGTTTTTGGTTTCAGTTCGGCCAAACTATATTCAGATTTGCAAACAAACTCCACTGCAACAACTTTATACTACAAAGTCTATAAAAAGGAATGTTAGCAGAGATCAAAGAAGTTGGAGAAGTTTCAAGAGCGAAACATGCAGATCCTGACATTTATAATGTTGATGTATTGTTGAGTTATGTTTATCACAGATCTTATTTTGCTGTAATGTCTCCATTGTAAAATTGAGGAAACATCAGCTAGTTTGTCATCTAGGCTTTGACAAAACCTGAACCTGCACCACTTTATAGACTGAACACATAATGCATATGATCGTGACGTTTCCACAAATTCAGATTTTTAGCAGTTTGCGAAAAGATGATAACAAATCATTTCAAAAACAGCCTCTTTGAAACATTTCCAAGCCCCCAAAGTTGTTTTTAATGGTCTTGTAAACATCCCTACCAACTCTAACATCCCTTTTCAGTGATTCAAGGCCACAAAGCTTATGCTTTCATCACTCATTTAATATCAAATCCAACAACATGTCCGTGAAATTATGGTCTACTGAAGCTAATAGCACTAATAAAGTAATAAACCGCTGTCCTCAAACAATGTGTGGCCTCATTCAGCACTTATGTAATTGCTAAATAATCTTTAACCCAGTTTTGCTCATTTTAGGAGAGTTTTTATCTCCTGGAAGATTTTCATTGATAAATGTGCATGGCAATTTTTTTTACACACCAGAAGCACTCGATTTCACACTTAAAGATGGGATTTAAGCCAAGGGGAATGAATGAATCTGCCTGATATCTAAACTGTCCGCTGTTCTGATGGTTTGGGTGCACACCTAATGATAATAATTATTATGTCTGCTCGGCACATAGCGTTTTGAGTTTTCCACACCTTCGATGTCTTGTGGGTGTGGTACGGCACGACAATGTAGGCCAGTTTATGAAGGAAGTGTTAAGAGGTTAAGGGAAGAGTTACAGTATGTTGCAATAGCATGAGCTCAGGCTATGGCTTATCATTTAGGCCCTGTTTACACCTGCTGTTTTTTTTGTTGATCCCACGCTAAATTCAGGCGTTAACAGGGTCTAACATAGGTTAGGGTGAGATCCATGCGAAATCTAAATTTACAATGTTTATCTTGTTGTTCTTTTGGTGAACAATTAATATGCACAAGTTAATCCATTTAGGAATAATATTTGTTTTGGTAATCTTCAGTAAATTTTTTTTTTTTTTACCATTTGCTTCCACATTTGGAGTGGCGGTACTTCTCTTGTGGTATCAGTTTAGCTACTTCAGCCACGATATTCTTAACCGCGGCCCTTTCACCATTAGTTTTCTACAAGAGAATGATAAAAAAACAAGAAAAACGCTTACTCAACATTCTGTTTCAGTTGGTAGTAGATGCTGAAGTCTCAGCGATAGGGTTGAGTATTGTTTGGGGTTATTTCGATACAATGATAAATTGGTACTTTTTAAAATGGTACTGGTGCCAAAACTGTGCCTGAACCGATACCCTAGAACCACAAAATTATGGTGTATGAAACTTTTTATTTGCCAATTTTGAGTCATTTTAATTGAACAATATAATTAAGGTTTGGAGTATACATCAGTTCATATTTTAAATATTTGAATGGCATTAATCTGGCTTTTGATAATTTGTTTGTTAACATGATTGCAGGATTTTTTATTATGCAATTGACATTACATTAGCTTACTACTAAAACGTGGTAAGGCTGCCATCAAAATCAGTCACCTCCTTTTTTTCTAGGGTTGGGGCTTGAGTTGTCACTGAAAGTGCCAGATGATGTCAAACGCAAGCTGTGAAATTCCTCTGTCTTTACGATGATTCCGTGTGCCCTCAAACGTTTCAGGAAGTTTGACGTGTTTCCCCCCTTACACGCAACATCTACTGTACGCTGCTTGCTTGTAAAATATAGACATATTTTAGAATGCTTATTTCGGTATTTTCACTTAAGCAAATTTGATGGAACCATGGACTGTAAAAGATATGGATGTAGTATCCGTGACGTCACCCATAGGTTTCTGAAGAACGCAAAAGAAGCTGCAAGTCGCCATTGTTCATGCGTCATAAAACCTACCGGGGATACCAAATAAGGGCAAAGAGGCGGAGCGTGGGCGGAGCTACAGATACCTGCTAGCATTTTGCTTAAACAGGCTTTTCTGTGGGGGAAACGCTTAATACTTCGTTACCTGCGACTCGTTAGTGTTCTGACCACATGTGCTTGCTTGTATACTACATCAATAAAGTGTTTAGACTTTTAAAAACACTGTTTTAATGCATCAAGTCACTAAGCATTGTTCTTATGACGTTATTTTACAAGAGGAAAACACGAATTACTTCCAAATACTTCAAATATAGTGTGTTAGTAAATGCAAGCCTGTTGATGAAATCCAGGCATAACACTGTATGACAACGCTTTTTAGATGACTGTTCTAGAGCCTACAGGCAATCAATCGGTCTGATTCTGGAGTGCATTCAGTTCTAAAGAAAAATATAAATGATAAACTATTTTAAATAAAACAAATACATGTATAGAGATGGTATAAGCATGTAATTTCACTCACCTGGGAAATGGAGACCACGTGATTGGTTTTTGAGCACAATTAAGTGCACACAGCATGCCATATCATAACATAACTGTAAGAAGTAATTCCAAAAAGCAATTGACTGTGTAAAGCCACATAAACAACACATACATACGATGTAGATGCCAAGTTCAGCAGCTAATCAGCCAGAATCTGCTGAGGTGACATGACGGTGACAAGTGAGACCTAGCTGTCACTCAAGTGGCCACGCTCTTAATTATGCAGACTTAATATAACTTAAAATAAACGAAACTGATGAGTTATAAAAAAAAATCGCCCCCTCACAGTTGTCATGAAGGGTAATATTAGCTATATGAACCAAAATTGTTCTTTGTACCAGGCTGTAAACACCTTTTTTTCTGCCGTAAAGTTGGCCATTTTAACAGTGGGCTCAATAGAAAATTGCTGAAAATGGAGCCAGGACTAGTGGAATTTTGATGAATTGCAGTTTCGCTTACTTATTCATTTTGTTCACGAGCGGGAGGTTGCTGCTTGGATGGAACGCGTTCATGCGATGAATCTGAAGGGAGTCGCTCACCAGATGTACCGTACCACGTGCATTGCCTTCTATACATTCCTAAGCAAGAAGAACATCAACGAATGTGTTCGTGTCCCTCAAAGTTGTTTAGAATTAAATGTTTACATATGGCGTGACTCAACGCATACCTGTGTCTTTGTGTACCCCTTGATGCTTCTTACGTCCTTGTTGCAGCACAAGTAGCATCGAATTTAGGCACTGAAATTCATATGCTGATTCTGGTGCATATCGGTTACATACTGTAGTTAGTAGTGCCGTATTGGCACTGGGTTTCGGTACCCAAACTTACTTAGCAACTTATGGATCATGCTGAATGTAAGCTTGTTCACATTTGACCATCTCCCAGAGGAACTTATTTTGTAATAGTTGATTTAAAAAAACAAACTAATAAACACTCATACAAGGGCCAAAAGATGAAACAAACCCTTGGGCCTCATGTACAAAGACTTGCGTTGAATTATTACTAAAACATTGCATACGGGCAAAGCTGAAAATGTGCGTACGCAGTAAAAAAATCAGATGTATGAAACTCTGCGTACGCGGAATCCCACGCATATTCTCTTTGTACATCTGAATTAACGTGAAACTGAGTGCACTTGCACGAGCGCAAAAACCCTCCCTGCCTCCTCCCCCCGTATAAATATGGTAATGACTCCACTTTGGCAAAACCAAACGAAAAAGCAATGACAAAAGCAAGCAAAAAGAAACTTCACAGAAAATGAATTGGAGGTGCTCCTATTAGAGGTAGACCGGAGAAAAACTGTGTTATTTGCAAGTTTGTCCTCCGGAATTAATAACAAAAGAAAAAAAAATTGAGTTTAGCTGACGCGGTTAACGCAGTAGGGTCTGAACATCGCACTGTGTAAAAAAAAAAAAAAAAAAAAGAAATGGTCCGATGTAAAGGTGTAGGTTAAGAGTAGAACAGCGGCGCACTGTCAAAGTGTGGACCGAACAGGCACGGGAACAGGGGATGCTGCACTAACACCCTTTGAGGAGAGAGTTGCCTCAATTGTGGGCGACACTTTACTGCCTGGAGTAGTATGTGTGTCTGTGGGAGACACAGATGTATTAGAGGAACACTTTGTTAGGGCGGTATAGCAGCACCCCTCCACTCTTATCAAGGCAGCGCCACCGGCATTTCAGCTGCCCAATCGCCCGTTCTACAACTGACCGAGTGCGAAAATGGGCATCATTGTATCTGCGCTCTTGGTCAGTTGTGGGTTGTTGAGGGGGGGTTAACAGCCACGTCTTTAATGGATAACCACGATCTCCTGATAAAAATTACGCTTAATAAAATAAAAAAAAAAACTTAACTGGAATAATATCTTTAAATACATCACTCACCAAGAAGCCACCCATCGCGCGTTTGTGAGGATGAATGAATCATGGGTTGACCAAGGCCACCTTGCCACAATAGTGTATACATTTGCAAATGCTTTTATATGTTCTAAATCACATAATTGGAAAAAAATTGTGTCAATTAACCCATTTTATCAATTATAAATGAATAGCAGTGTTTTTCACATGTGTTGCTGCGATACTTTGTAGTGTGCAATTTAACATAATTGCCTCTAGGAGTCGCCGATGGAAATAAAACAAACACACACAAGAAATACACGTACACCAGACATGAAGTTGGCGTGGACCAACGCACATTTTCACATTAATTTCATCATTAGTAAATCCAATCGTGAGCGTGAAATCTGGCGTACGCAAAGTTTTTGTACGTACACAGCGTTGATACATGAGGCCCCTGGTGTGAATGGGAATTTGCGACTGACCAAAGAAAGACAATAAAATTGCTCTTTTTTTTTTTTTATTTAGTGCCCTTATTGTTCTTTCTCAAAAGATATTTTTGATTATTCTTTCAATCAGTCTTTGCAATTTCCAGTATGTTTTCTCTTCTTTATTCTGCCATAAACTTTCTTTGGATTCTAATTGTAATGAGATATTAATTACTTTTTTCTTTGTCTTGCAGATGCACCCTTTGGGCCTGTGTAACAATAACGATGAAGAAGACTTGTACGAATATGGCTGGGTCGGGGTGGTCAAACTGGAACAGCCTGAGTTGGACCCAAGCTGTCTTACAGTACTTGGAAAGGTAAGGAATTCAGCTCTGTTTGCTGTAAATTTCTCTTCATCAATGGATTCTAGGCATTTTATTTACAAAATGAATTTGGAGAGTCATTACCCTGTAAACTTTCCATTACTGTCTTCTGTTTGTTGTTTTCTACAATTATCTGTTCCACTTACAATGCTATCAAGATTTTTACATTAAGAATGAATTTAACATGAATCATAATTTAGAAATAAGAGTTAACGGGCATGGTGGATTGTAGACTCTTGGTTCTACACAGCATTGTCTTGTCTTCTAAAGCCTGATATATACGTCTGCATCAAGTGTTAAGCCCCTCCCATGGTGCATATCTTACTTATAACCATGCATTTATACATCTGCACTCTCTTTGTGTTGCTCTGATATATATAACACTTCCGAAACACTAGCAGGCGGTGGGGTTTCTATGTTTCTCTGTGTTGTGTCTTTTGCGGGTGTTTTGAATTTACATCGGAAATGAAAGTATAAACGTTAATGAAAGTAGCTCAAAGTTACTTATTTAAAAAAGAAAGAGGCAGGAATTTGCGAATATACAGTATTTTTTAATCATAAGGTAACCGCAAAACAAAAGTGTCCACCTGGAGCTTCTCCACTAGATTCAACACTTGTTAAACACTCACACCACCAGCCTTGCTACTCTCCAATGGTTTTTGGTCTCTCCCATACCCATCACTGCTACCAGCCTAACCAATTCCAGACCTTGCACGATACTTTGACATGTGTAGTAAAATGTTTTTGAGAGGTACATGTCAGGGTCTGCATCAGGCTACAACAGCGGGTATGCGACTGTGCGAAGTAAGTGTCAGATCATCTGCGCACACTTATCGCACAAGTATAAATTAGCCTTATGGTTGTGTAGAAAGCATAAAAATGCTAGCCAAATATGCCCTTAGTTATCACCAAAGGGCTCACTATTTTATTGTACATGATTGAATCTTTTTGATTTCTCAAAAGTCTGTCTGAAATCAGTTTTACGAAGTGTCTTTGTGCACAAACACTGGCTTATTATTATTATTATTATTATTATTATTATTATTACTACATATTTTACTATTATTTGTATTTTTACTATTATCATTATTATGTATTTGTATTATTAATATTATGTATTTTTACTATTATTATTAATATTAGATATTTTAATGCTAATATATATTTTTACTATTTAAATTTTCACTATTATTAGTATTATTATTATTATTATTATTATTATTAGATATGTATTATTAATAATATTATTATTATTATTATTAATATATATATATATATATTTTTTTTTTATAATATTATTATTATTATTAGATTTTTTACGGTTGCTAAAAAATAGTAAAATTATCTTTATATTTAATAAATGACTAAATGTTGAAATTATTAAATATTATTATTATTATTATTATTAATTGCTATTGTTATATATTTTTACTGTTGTTGTTGTTGTTTGTTTATTTATTTTTATTATTATTATTATTATAAGATATTTTTGCTATTGCTAATAATAAAGATATTTTTACTATTATTGTTATTACCAAATGACTTAATATTGAAATTATTATTATTATTATTATTATTATTATTAATTGCTATTGTTATATATTTTACTGTTGTTGTAGTTATTTATTATTATTATTATTATTATTATTATTATTATTATATGTTTTATATTATTATTAATATTATTATTAATAATATTATTAAATGCTATTGTTATATATTTTTACTATTGTTATTATTAGATATTTTTACTAGTGTTTGTATTTTTACTATTATTATTATATATTTGTAATATATTAGATATTTTACTATTATTATTATTATTATTATTATTATTATTATTATTATTATTAGATATTTTACTGTAGCTAATAACAATAATAAAATAGCAAAAATATCTTATTATTATTGTTACATTTAAAAATATTTAAATTATTAAATATTATTATTATTATTAATTACTATTGTTATTATATATTTTTACTATATTATTATTATTAATTATAATATATATTTTAAATATTATTATTATTATTATTATTATTAATAATATTATTATTATATATTTTACTATTGCTAATAATAATAATAATAATAATAATAATTATTATTATTATTATTATTATTATTATTATTATTATTATTATAGTAAAATGTATTTTATTAATTACTAAATATTAAAATTATTAAATATTATTATTATTATTATTATTATTATTATTATTATTATTAATTAATTATTATTGTTATATATTTTACTGGTTTTGTTGTTGTTGTTATTATTATTAGATATTTGTACTATTGTTTGTATTTTTACTATTATATATTTGTATTATTAATATTAGATATTTTACTATTATTATTATTACTATTAGATATTTTTACTATAGCTAATAACAATAATAAAAATGGCAAAAAATATTTATTGTTATTATTGTTAAATTACTAAATATTTAAATGATTAATAATAATAATAATAATAATAATAATAATAATTATTATTATTATTATTATTAATTACTATTGTTATTATATTTAATAGTATTTTACTATTAATATTACTTACACTGGCTTCAGAGTCACTTCATGATTGATCAGCAAGGTAACAAATCAACAGCCTAAGCTAAATGTTTTTAATTTTTCATTATTTAGCTACTCGTTGTGTGAATCTGTGGTGAGAGCTAAACAGGCAATGATGTAGAACTACTGGGGGTTGATCATCTTCTGTGGAGGCGGAGTTTAGACACATTATATAATAATAAATTGTCTAATTTCAGTACCTGTTTTTCTGACAGATTGGCTTCAATATTAGCTGTTTTTAGACTGACAAAAACGTTTTAATTTCTGAAACTTCCTGGATGTGTTTGTAGTATGTTGACCTCTCATATGTCAAAAGATCAAGCATATTTGGATTTCTCAGTTCATGACCCCTGTAATACTGGTATTAGTTGAAATGGTGGAAGCCGATTGGTGGAAGTGCAGTGATGTCACATGGTACAGTACTCTCAGTGATGTTGGCTAGCATGTGTGCTCTTTAGACACACTGAACAAATCCAGACGCAGATGAAGCGTTTCTTTCTGCGGTCTCAAGACAGCAATATCTATTTGTGTGTTTGATCTTTTTATGGGGAAATTTGAAGATTTCCACACATTTATACTCAGCAGGACACTCATGCTTTAAAACGGCTGAATATTTTCCCATGTCTAATGCTGGAAAGGTTTTACCCTTACACATACAGTAAGTCATTCTGCCTTTTGCTTTCTCATTGAGATGTTCTCAAACAATCAGCATTTTTCCTTTTCCTGTTTGCATATGTGGCTTTGAGTTGATTTGCTGTCACTCCGTAATGCATTACCATTTGTTTAAACTTCAGACAAAATAGAGTGTTTTCTGTTGAGTATTTTATTTTATGTGCATTTGTGGCTCTTATTGTATAATAAAAGAGAATATGAAGAGCAAAAACACACCTTTTTTCTTTGACTGAGACCAGACTGAGCAGAAATGCAGTTGTTGCAATTTCTTTATGATTATAAAATTATAATAGCAAGTGTTTTATTATATATTTTTTCTACTCCATATCAATTTTGAAAACTGATTTTAGTAATCAAAAAACCTATTCGCAAGTGTATTGTTTTTTTTTTCTACATTGTCTGACTTCATATCATTTTTGAAAATGTATTTTTGTCATCTGAAAGCATTTAATTAAAAATCAATAATGGAACTCATGCAATTCAACTTGCAATTCAAAGTTTAATAAAATGTTACTTTTAGGAGGCAGGATATGCCCCCCCCCACCTTTTTTCTTTATTGTTGTTATTATTATTATTATTATTATTATTATTATTATTATTATTATTATTATACATTTTTTTTGCCATTATTTGTATTTTTACCATTATCATCATTATGTACTTGTATTATTAATGTTAGATATTTTTATTATTATTATTATTAGATTTTTTAAATGTTATATATTTTTACTATTATTTAAAATTTTACTATTATTATTATTAGATATTTTACTAATGTTAATAAAAAATAATAGTAAAAATATATTTTAGTAAATTACTAAATATTAAAATTATGAAATATTATTAATATTAACTACTATTGTTATTATATATTTTTACTATTGTTGTTGTTATTAGATATTTTTACTTTTATTATTAGATATTTTTACTATTGTTTGTATTTTTACTATTATCATTATTATATATTTGTATTATTAATATTAGATATTTTTACTATTATTATTATTGTTGGATATTTTTAATGTTATATATTTTTGCTATTTAAATTTTTACTATTATTATTAGATATTTTTTACTACTACTGCTACTATTGCTATTATCATTCATTCATTTTCATTTTGGCTTAGTCCCTTTATTAATCAGGGGTCGCCACAGCGGAATGAACCACCAACTTATCTAGCATATGTTTTACGCAGCAGATGCCCTTACAGCCACTACCCACTGTACCACTGTGTCACTCCATTGATGTTATTTTTATTATTACTATTAATAATCATAATAATAATAATAGAAGTTTTTACTATTATTATTATGAGATGTTTTTACTATTGCTAATAATATAGTATTTGTAAAAATATCTTTATTATTAATTTACTAAATATGTAAATGATTAAATATTATTATTATTATTATTATTATTATTATTATTATTACTATTATTATATTTAATAATAATAATAATAATAATGATGATAGATGTTTTACTATTATTATTATTATTAGATATTTTTTTATTGCTTATAATAATAATAATAATAATAATAATAATAATAATAGTAAACATATCTTTATTAAATTATTAAATATTTAAATTATTAAATTATTATTATTAATTACTATTGTTATTATATATGTTTATTGTAAATATTACTTGTTGTTATTATTACTATAACTATATTATTATTATTATTATTATTATTATTATTATTATTATTATTATTCCAGTAGTATACTAGAACTTATTTGAGATGTGTCCTATATGGTTCAATATCAGTGCATTTCTTTTACAACGTCTTTAAATTAAACCAATCTTTTATGGGTTTTTTGTGAGCATATAAGGTATGATGATGACAATGTTTCAAATATAACAATTTTCACACTTTCGTCCATGTGTTCTCCATTACCGTCCGATTTATAGGCATCAGACAGGTTTACTTCTTGAAGTGTGTTTTGTCTGTATACTAATTTGTTGTTTTTTAAGACCCTCTGCCAAGGAGAATAAATAAAGCAAACCACATTTTGTTCTGTGATACACACCTGCAACAGTTACGGTTTCGGCTTAGCATAAAACCAACACAAACTGCATTTGAAAAAAATCAATTTTCAAATATGAACAGATGAGATTTCCGGAAAGTTCGCATTAGGTGAACGAGAGTAAACACATTCCATCTCTTTTTCTTTCATAATAATGGGATAGAAAAACATCCTCCGCTTCTTTGTGCCAGTGCTATAATTAGAGAGGCGGCTGTCATAATCGGCCCTCTGATACGGGCCCGCGCTCAGCTGGGGTTCTCATTCTGGCCCCGGCATCAGTGTCTGCTCGTCTCACCAGTGTCCCCTTGACCCGCTTGTGCCAGCCTGTCCCTGCTGTGCCACCCCTGCCTTTAGTGTTGTTTTTCTTCTCATCTCTCTAATCTTTCCGCTATGGTTTCTACATGAACTTTAGTGCTTATTAATTTTTTTTTTTTACCTAAATTATATTACCTTTATTCAGCAAGGAGTCATTTAAGTGACGAAACGTGTCAGAAAATACATTTATAATGTTACAAAAGATTTATAATAAAATTAAATGCTGTTCTTTTCAACTTTCGTTTCATTAAAGAGTCCTAAAAAGCTTTCATAGAAGTTTTAACTGTATTTAACTTTGAGTTGATGCATTTAGCATCTTACAGACTTTATTGAATTTATCTTTGTTATTGGTCTATCTATATGGTAATATAAAAAATACTACAGAAGTCAGTGACCATTTTCCAATATTCTTCAAAATATATTATTTTGTGTTTAACAGAAGACAGAAACTCGAACAGAATTGGAACAAGAGGAAAATGATAATGATAAATGAATGAATTCTTTTTTTCTACTAAATTACATTACATTTATTCAGCACGCAGTCATTTAATTGCCAAAAAGTGTCAACAAATATATTTATAATGTTAGAGAATATTTATTTTAAATAATAAATGGTGTTCTTTTTAACTTTCTTTTAGGTTTCTGTCCTAAAAGGCTTTCACAAATGTTTTAACAGTGTTTAACTTTGATTTGATACATTTAACATTTTACAGACTTTGGTACTGAATGGTATTTTTCTTAATGGAAAGATTAAAAAATATATATACTATAGAAGTCGATGACTATTTTCCAAATTTCTTCAATATAGTTAATTTTATCAGAAGAAACAAACTCAAACAAGTGGAAGACGTGTAAATGAATAATTTATTTATTTTTTACTAAATTATATTACTTTTATTTAGCAAGCAGTCATTTAAGTGACAAAACGTGTTAGAAAATACATTTATAATGTTACAGAAGATGTTTTTTAAACAATAAATGCTGCTCTTTTCAACTTTCTTTAAGCTTTCTGTCCTAAACGGCTTTTTACAAATGTATTACCAGTGTTTAACTTCGATTTGACACATTTAACATTTTACAGACTTTGGTACTGAATGGTATTTATCTTAATGGTAAGATTAAAAAAATAGAAGAAAGAAACTCAAGCAGAGTTAAAAGTGGATGGTGAGTAAATTAAGTAAATTATTTTTTTTGTTGTTAAATTATATTACTTTTATTCAGCAAGCAGTCATTTAATTGACAAAAAGTGTCAGCAATATTTATAATGTTACAGAGCATTTATTTTCAAATAAATACTGTTCTTTTCAACTGTCTGTTAATTGAAGAGTCCTAAAAGGCTTTCAGAAAAGTATCAACTGTATTTAACTTTGATTTGATTTGATACATTTAACATCTTACAGCAGGGGTGCTCAACCTGGAGATTTACCTTTCTGCAGATTTCAGTTGCAACCCATATCCAACACACCTTCCTGTAATTATCAAGTGCTGTTTAGGTCCTAATTAATTGGTTCATGTGTGTTTGATCAGGGTTGGAGCTGAAATTTGTTGGAAGGTAAATCTCCAGGAACAGGGTTGAACACCCCTGTCTTACAGGCTTTTGGTATTGTATGCAGTTTATTTAAAGGCCATCTTTTACAAATGGGTTTGTCTGTATGTGGTAACCAAAGGATTGTTAGTGGATATCAGTAACTTCACGCAAAGTTTCTTTATTGGCATTGATGGTTTCATAAAGAACATTTTACATCCACAGAATCATATTATTTAAAAGTTTGGACCTGGCACCTTTTCTTAGTACTGTATATGTTTTTTTTTATTTTATTTTATTTTATTTTTTATTTTTTTTATTTTATTAAATTTAATTAATTTATTGACTTTTTAGTTATTTTTTATTCATTTATTTTAATTTTTTATTTTATTTATTATTTTATTTTATCTTATAATGGAATAAAATGTAGTTATTCACTTTTTTTAAAGACTTATTTTAATTAAAAATATTTCATTTTAGATTTTTTTATTTATTCATTCTTAAGAAATAAAGTAGTTCTAAGTTTTAATTATTCTTAATCTGTGTTAATGAACATTTACATGGGTTCTGTGCCATGTAGTTTTAAGTCACTGTGGGCTATGTCTGGAATGCTAAGTTCATGGTTCATCATCCGAAAAAAAAAAGAAAACCGTAATTATTTACTCATCCTCGTGTTGTTCCAAATATGTTTGACTGACTCCATTCTGTGGAACACCAAAGAAGATAATCTGAGAAATGTTGGCAACCAACCATTTACCCCAAAAATGTCAAATTTACTCAAGTGGTTCCAAACCTTTAGGGTTTTTTTCTTCTTCTAATGAACACGCAAGAAGATCGAAAAATACTGTAAAAGTCAATGACTACCATTCTCCAATGTTCTTCAAAATATCTTCTTTTGTGTTCTACAGAATTAAGAAACAAACAGAACAAGTGGGAAAGTTGAACAAATGAAGTGAATGAATTCTCATTTTTGCTTGAACTATCCCTTCAAGTTCATGCAGTAGTGAATTCCTATTAAACATCATCTCAAAACCTAACAGGCAGCAACACATTCAATGACAATTTAATGCGAATCTGAGCTCTATACCCAAAACCAGGGTCCTTGGTTGTTTGTGCACATGATTTGTCTTTACAGTAAAGATGAGAGACACAGCTTCACCCCCCTCTGCCCTGTGTGTAGTGTGTGTATTTGAGTAAAGATCGTGTGGGTTTCTACGATGTGTGTAAGGTCTTTGCCGGAGCTGCCCTGCTGACATGTATATGTACACAGTTTCTTCCTGTGTTTTCCGGTCCGTGTCCGCAGAGAGCCATCGCTCCGTTCACCTCCCACCTCTCTTGCTTCCTCTTTCTGTCCGGCTCGCTCTTCTCTTCACTTTCTCACCCAGAAAAGAGTGTCAGCTGATTACAGATCTTCTCAGGAAACCGCTTTCAAGTGTTGATGGGTTATTCAGGTGGATGTCTGACCTGGAGTCTATTGCCTTGAGCTAGGGCTTAGTTCATCAAAAATGAAACCACTGTCAATAATTAGTCACCCTCATGTTGTTCCCTTCCCCTGAGATCTTCGTTCAATATCAGAACACAATTAAAGACATTTTTGATGATATCAGAGAGCTTCCTCATCCTCCATAGAGCTCAATACTGGAGTCTAATGCCTTGAGAACTGATTCCCTCAGTAGCCAATAGGACGCCTGTTTTGATGTGATGTCATGAAGTAAACATCTAATGCGTTAAGTGCTTAGTTCATTGAAAATGAAACCACTGTCAATAATTAATCACCATTCGTTCATCTTCGGGAACATAAATACAGATATTTTAGATGAAATCAGAGAGCTCCCTCATCCTCCAAAGACAGCAATGGTCCCGACTCATTCAAAGTCCTGAAAGTTACCACAAACATACTCCAAACAGACCGTGTGTCTTCAGTGGATCAATCGAAATATTATCAAGCTTTGAGAGTACTTTTGTGTGCACATAAAACAAAATTAAAGACTTTGTTCAACCGTTTCGTCACCTCAGTGTCACTATATTGCGCATGTTATTTATGTTTTATGTTTTTAAATGAAAATTTGCTCCCCTGTCAAATTCTTCTGAAGTTTGTATTTGTCAACAGAAAAATAAGTTTGTTTTTGAAGAATGTTGATAACCAAAATCCAAAAATGATGGTCCTCCTCGATACATTCTTCAAAATATCTTCGTGTTGGGGAGAAGATGGATACTATGATAGCTTTGTTATTTGTTAAAGAAGTGTTTTAAGCATCAAATTATAAAGTTAATTATAAAGTGGCTTTATTTATTTATTTTTTTAAAATGTGTTAATGTATTATGCTTAATTTTATTTGTATCTTTTAAGAACAAAAAATGATCTCTATCATGAATTTCAATTTAATTGTAAACACCAAATTTACATCAGTTTCTATATCAAAGCATTCTTGGCAGGCATATTTAGAACTATAATTATTTTGTGAAATATTAAAAAGATTCAAAATAGAAATACAAAAATAAAAATCAATTGTCATTTAAAACTATTAAACCACACTGAACTTATTAACCCACACTGAACTGAGCTAAACTGAACTTAAACTCTGAAAACTGAACTGACACTGTTTCAATTCACTATAATCTTCTATGTGAAGCTGCTTTGACACAATCTACATTGTAAAAGCGCTATAGAAATAAAAGTGAATTGAATTAAAATTTTTATATTGTGCTGCTTTCATTTAAACCACTAGTTGTTACCCATTTGACTAAATACTAATACTTCTGCATCAAGCGCACGCGTATGGTCCGGCGCACCCTTCGCGCGGTGACATAGCCCTCGCTGTGGCTGACGCTAATGCGCACCTCTCAAAAAATGTAACTACATATCACAACAACACATAGTGCAAGCTCTGTGATTGGTCGGCTTGGTATCGATGACGAGTGTTGGTGGTGCATAGAGTTGCAGACTCGATGGAGTGTTTACAAGTGTGAAGTCCTGTGAAGGAGCTCCAGATGGAAACTTTTGTTTTGTGTTTACCTTATGACTAAAGTTTTTGCACATCCGCTGATTCCCGCCTCTGAATGAGTGAGTTTTAGCTGCTTGTTAATTACGTTCCGAAAAAAATCAAAACACCCGTGAAGAAACTCGACACAGAGAAACATAAAAACCTACTGCCGGCTAGCATTTCGGAAGTGTTATTGCAGAACAACACAAACAGCACACAGAAGTATAAGCACACGCAGAAGTGGGTCACAGCCATAATTTGACGCAGAAGTATAAACCAGCTTTAAGATGTTTTTTTAATTATTTAAAATATAATAAAAGTTAGTTAGAGTCAGAAACAATATTTCATTTTTACATAGATATATCTCTCATATACAGTTGCAATCAGAATTATTCAACCCCCTGATTTATTAGCCCCCCTGTTTATTTTTTTCCTCAATTTGTTTAACGGAGAGAAGATTTTTTCAACACATTTCTAAACATAATAGTTTTAATAACTCATTTCTAATAACTGATTTATTTTATCTTTGCCATGATGACAGTAAATAATATTTTACTAGATATTTTTCAAGACACTTCTATACAGCTTAAAGTGACATTTAAAGACTTAATTAGGTTAATTAGGTTAACTAGGCAGGTTAGGGTAATTAGGCAAGTTATTGTATAATGATGGTTTGTTCTGTACTATTGAAAAAATATACAGCTTAAAGGGGCTAATAATTTTGACCTTAAAATGGGTTTTAAAAAATTAAAAACTGCTTTTATTCTAGCCGAAATAAAACAAATAAGACTTTCTCCAGAAGAAAAAATATTATCAGACATAATGTGAAAATTTCCTTGCTCTGTTAAACATAATTTGGGAAATATTAAAAAAAGAGAAAAAAATTCAAAGGGGGTTCAATAATTCTGATTGCAACTGTAATAATATTTCACCCATTTAATTTTTTTTTTTAAACCTTCAATTAGACCCTTTTCTTGTATTTAATGTGCTTTTTTTATTTTTATCTTCATTTTTTAATGACATAACACAGCGTTTATGTTCCAATTATAAACTTTCACATATACAGTTGAAGTCAAAATTATTAACCTGAATTATTAGCTGTTATTACCCACTGTTTATTTTTTCCCCAATTTTTGTTTAACGGAGAGCAGATTTTTTAAACACATTTCTAAACATAATAGTTTTATTAACTCATCTCTAATAACTGATTTATTTTATCTTTGCCATGATGACAGTTATTAATATTTTACTAGATATTTTACAAGACACTTTTATACAGCTTAAAGTGACATTTAAATGCTTAACTAGGTTAATTAGGTTAACTAGGCAGATTAGGGTAATTAGGCAAGTTATTGTATATCGATGGTTTGTTCAGTAGACTATCGAAAAAATATATAGCTTAAAGGGGCTAATAATTTTGACCTTAAATGTTTTTTAAAATATTTAAAACTGCTTTTCTAGTGAAATAAAACAAATAAGACTTTCTCCAGAGGAAACAATATTATCAGACATACTGTGAAAATTTCCTTGCTCTGTTAAACATCATTTGGGAAATATTTAAAAAAGGAAAAACATTCAAAGGGGGGCTAATAATTCTGACTTTAACTGTATATATTGCACATATAGATAAATATAAATTAAAATGCTTATCACATTTCTTTTCAATTCATTCGAAGAGATCCTTCCATTCTTTCCCTGAGTAAATGCAGTGAATCTGGTCTCCTGTTTGTGTACAGTACACAGATATTTGTTGTTTCTCCTGTGGCGAATGTACTTCATCCACTCTCAGCAGGTTCCTCCTCCTTCGAAGGCTGTCTTGATCTGTTTGTTGGTCTGCTTCTTTCTTTCTCTCTCTTTTTTTGTCTTCTTTCCAGCATGACATCCTTTTTTTCCCCCCCAAACACTGCTCTGCTCTGACACATGCAAAACCGGCTGAGGCTTCAGTCCTTTCATCTCTGACCGCATACTGAGCCTTCCCGTTCCCATTGCATCAGTCCACATGCCTGTGTGTGTGCGTGTGTCTAAAAAGTGCCTGCTTTTCACTGATTCTTTCGCTTGGATATAAACAAGTGTAAATGGACTTGTTTAAATGTTGAAAGCTTATTAAACCCATGTTGATTGTCTAATTGAGCACATTTATTTTGAAATGAAACCAGATACTACTGTTTTTTAATATATAATGTTTAAGAAACAATGATTTTTACAGTTAATTAGGAGCATAGTGTAGCATAAAGATTTAAAAGGATAAATAATTAGTATTTTAAGCTGTACTGTGATGCTTCGAGTATTTTAATGCGTCATGAAATGATACTTCTAAATTTGCCTGATGAGTTTTTAGAATATTTTATTTATTTATTTATTTGTTTATTTATTTTTATTAATTTTAATTTTAATTTTTTTTATTATTATTATTTTTTTTGTATATTGTTTTTATTTTATTTATATATTTTATTTATTATTCTTTACTCTTAAGTAGGGCTGCATGATTCTGGCTAAAATGGAAATCACGATTTTCTCACGATTCTGTTGATGTACAATAAAGGTTAATATGAGTAGGCCATTGTTATTGTTATTTTCAAACATATGGTAATACAACGACAATAATGATATCAGTGTTGGTTTACTGTGGGTTAAAAGGCTAAATTTTGTGTAGACTTGGAATGGTGGATTTGAACAGACTTTAAATATGTCTGATAATTCACAGTATTGATTGCATCGGAGTATAATTATTCATAATTCTAAAGTTGAATTTTTATGTTTGAGACATATGCTTGTCATTTGTCATTGAGAACATTATTAGACCTTTTTTTTCAATGATAAAATGAAACAGTAGTCATTATTAGATTCCCTCTTGCATTATGTTCCACATTATGTAGGCTGGAGTAGTTATACTGATCCAGTAAGTATTTATTTTCATGCACAACACTGTGTTCGCTATGAAAGAAAAAACATATCAAATGCTTGTCGTAATCATAACTCTAAAATGCGATATGTGCTCGCTTTGGTTTCACTTTCACTGAGTGCGTTCATGTCATGACTGTTGTCATTCTGAGGAAAACAAACACATGAAAATCATACATCCCGCGCGGCTCCCAAATGATCACTCTGTGCAACAAACTGAACGTGGTTTACAACTTTATTACTTGTCATTCACAGCCTATGCAGGTCCCGTTCACTAAAGTAGACATTACAGTATTGGCAGGTATGCGCAGGTTCTCTCAAACAGTTCTTCAACTCATCCGTGATTTCGCAGCCGTGAATACGTCATTACATGAAGACAGAAATGACATTTTTGGGTGAATTATACCTTATAAATACAGTATGTGACACTTTTACCAGCATTTGGAGGTGTCCATGTTGCTGAGCAATGTATATAAAACAATGTGAAGTACTTGTGAGTCTGCCTTTACCCTTCTCTCTTGATCTTGAAAATATAATAGGCTGAATTGTAGAAAAGCAAAATTAGGATCCTGTGTAGGGTCGAATCGAGATCACGATCTTTTTTTGATTTATTGTGCAGCCCTACTCTTAAGGATGTTTAATGTTAAAGATAATCAAGTTACACTTGTTTCTTTAATGCTTGACTTTTAGCATATATGTACAGTATATTAAAAGGAGTAAACTACAATGAAAAACAGTAAAATAGGTAGTAATATTGTGAAATTGTGTTCATTTTTGGTGCTACACTTGTACACGCTACAGTAGTATATGGATATTATTCACTCGGCATCAGTCATATGATCGTTTTGTAAGAAATAACAGACAAACAATTAGTCTTCATTTTGCTGTAGTCAGAAAATCATATTGGTTGTATTATCTTTTGTTATTTTCAGGTGTCATTTTTTATTATTTTAACTTAGTAAATTTGTGTGTTGTCTTTTTTTTAGTAATTTAATTTTTTTTAAATAGTTTGATTTGTTTAATTTATTGTTATTATATTATTTGTAGGATGTTTTATAGTTTTTAGTCACACTGAAATATTTTGGAATATTTATTTCCTTTTGTCATCTCTATTTTTTTTACATAGACTTTATTATAGACTTAATAAAATTTTATTTTAGTATAATTTATATATAGTTTTTAAAAATATTTTTTATTCTTTTGTCTTGTTTAATATTAATTGATTTTGTTTTATTTAATTTTTTTCACTTTTTAGTTAGATTTTTTTTTTTTAATAGTTTTTTTTTCACATGATTTACCATTATTATTAATTTATTAGTTTTAATTTTAACTTTAGTTTGCTATTTTAATCACGCACGCACGCACACGCACGCACGCACGCACACACACACACACACACACACACACTTGAGCGCAGCTCAAGTCTAGAAGCATGAGGAGTGGGTTGGGCAAGATGAGGGTGAGGATTGTTTTTGAACTGCAGCTCGTCTGATTGGACAAGGCTCTGGGATTTCTCTTTTATGTTTGCGTTTGCCTCAACTTGCTGATATGATCTCACCGGGCTTTCCTTTGCTTGGTGTCAAAGCTTTTCACAGTGGGCGGAGCCTCTTCCCATTGGCTGCTTGCTCTCAATGGGCGGGTCTTTTCTCAATATCCATCTACTCCCAGTAGGTGGAGCCTCTTCCCACTGGCCTGCCACTCCCAGTTTGCAGATATCAGCCTCTTCCTATTAGCCGACTGCTCTAAGTGGATGGGACCTCTTTTCATTGGCTAGCCACCGCAACTATGAAATCACCCACTGAGTCGGGTTGCCATGGCCACTGGGAAGCTCCCAATGCCATGTGTTTGAAAGTGAGCCGAGGCCTGGCAGAATTACTCAGCCTTCAATGGCAGGCCAAATGACCATTATTAGACTTCACAGTGCTGGCCCTCTATTTAAAAGTGAGAAGAAAAGAAACCCGGGGAGCTTAAGACAAGAGCCGGAGGAACAGCGAGAGGGAGAGGGAGACGGATAAGCCGCCAGGGAAAATGTCACGGCGGTGTCTCAGTTCAAAGAGCTCCCCCAGGAAGTGTTTTGTTTTGGTGTTTACAAGAGAATGAAAATCAAAAGAGTTCGCAAATCACCTGTGGATTTTTCCAGACGGCCTTTGCAGCTTGATGTAACGCCGTGACTGAAATGCATTGGCCTGCTGAATGTTATTGCTGTTGTATTGTGAAATGTACCTTTTTTTTTTAATAATCAGATTTAAAATCATTAGTAATTGCTAATGGAATTATCACACTTTTTTTTCTTCTTTTTTTCCATGCTTTATTTTGAATGGAAGCTTAATAGAACTGTTAAAAGAAAATCAAGCATTTTATAAACTATATATTTATGAATAAAATCTAACATTTTTTAAATGTAATTTAATGAAAATTGTACAAAAGCATGCACATCACTTTAACTGGGTGCTCAGCCAAACAGCAAATAGTGCAAAATATATATTCAAAATGGCGGCAACACCAAAGCCAATTTAAACCATATTTAAACCATTAATAAACCAATTTATTAAATTAAAAATGCTGATACAAGGCATGTAACGTTTCGAGCATATGGCTCTTTATTACACTGTCTGATAAAGAGTCATGCACTCGAAACGTTACATTGTATCAGTCTTTTAAAACTCTGCGTACCTGGTACCGGGTCCGTGACATCATTTACTTTCGCTTTTTTTAATTTTAAAGGTCCGTACTGGCCCAATACCCCCATAAGTAGTTCCGTTCTCTCATCAGTCAGAATAGAATAACATTTGCATAGATTATGATAGAAACATTTTTCTTTTTTTCTATGATTACTGACATGTGCAGGACCCACCAAAATCAATTACAGCAACCTAAACCACACAGAACCTAAAAGGTGCACTTTCAAATTTGAGTTTACAAATAAATTTAAAAAAGCACCTCTTTTTTGAAGGGGTGTATTATAACACAGACATCATATACAATTATGTTAATCACTTTCAACAGTGTTTTATGAAAATTCAAAAGGGATTTCTTTAAAATGATACCAAACCTTTGCATTTACACCTCTGCATGTGGTTTTGGGAAGCTTTTGAATTTGGGTAGGTAAAATCCAGGCGGAAAGCCCGAAATAGCACTTGACTTTACTCTAATAAATTGGCATGTTTGGAGCTTTGGTGTTGCCGCCTTTTTGAATATGTATTAAATGTAATTTAATTTATGCAATTTTACATTTGTGATTGTATAATACAAATAATGTGTTTTTAAATTAGATAAGCTAGTTACTAAACTTTGCTCAAACTTAATGAATGCTATAATGGTAAGTAGGGCTGGGCCGATAAACGATATTATATCGAATCGCGATAAAACTGATATCAATAACAATGAAAAGCTCTGGACTTTTTTACTCTATATTGATCTAAGAGCCAATCACACAGCAGAAATGTGCAACAATAGGAATCTAAAAGTGTGTTGATATTAGAGATGTACCAAATTTTAGGCCACTAAAAATTTATCAGCCGAAAATATGTTATGCCATTTAATGAACCCTCTAATTTTTGTGGCTTCAGTCATTGTCACTTTTTTAAATCTGGAAGCATTAACTTGTATTCAATTAACTTATTTAATCCATTAACTTATATCGAAATATATATTGTTATCATTCAATATGGAAAATAATTATCGAGATTGCATTTTTGCCATATCACCCAGCCCTAATGTTAAACCAAGTGGAAATAACTTAAAATAAAAACCATTAATATTCAATAAAAATTTTTTTTACTACAATTTGCACAATAAATAATAATAGCCAAAATGATAAAATGTATTTCAAAAAGTATAGTAAATTATATTAAAATAAAAATAATGTAAATCTGTTAAAATCTAATTAAAAAATATTTAAAATTTAATAAATAAATAATCAAAAATAATTCAAAATATGAACAAAAACTCTCAAATATACTATAAATAATATAATAACAAAAAATGAAATTAAGCATTCATGCATTCAGCGTAGTCCCTTTATTAATCAGGGGTCACCACAGCAGAATGAACCGGCAACTTATCCTGCATATGTTTTACGCAGCGGATGCCGCATACACTACGGACAAGTTAGCTTACCCAATTCACCTATACCGCATGTCTTTGGACTGTGGAGGAAACCGTATCACCTAGAGGAAACCCACTGGAGAACATGCAAACACAGAAATGCCAACTGACCCAGCAGAGACTTAAACCACCTTCTTGCTGTGAGGAGACTGCACTACTATTTTATATACAATTTTAGAAAAATAAAATTAACAACTAACAAAAGGCAAAACTAAAGCCAAATCAGGTTGAGGGAAATTGAAAAAGATATAAATTTAAAAATAAATATTTTAATATTACAGTTAAATGTTCTAATAAACAAATGCATATTTGACTTGAAAAATATAATAAGTTATAAGAAATAACAAAAGTAAAATAAATAAATGTTACCATTAATTAAAACTCTGTCATTTTATATGAGAACGTAATTCAGAATTTTGTTCATATGTGAATTGACAAATAAGAATCTGAAATGTATGTGATGCATCAAAACTCATTGTGCTTAATTATTATTTTTTTAATCATTTATCATCAGAATGATTTATTTGGTCTTACTCTGGGTTGAGCTGAATAGGCAGATCGCGTCATGTCGGGGCGTTGCAGTGAATGGAGCGTGTAATGTTGTGTCTGCCAGATGCAGGAATAGTGCGTGTGTGTTTCTCTTTGAACGCTCTGCCATGCTGGGATGGGCCGGGCCACTTGGCGGGCTTTTTTTTTTTTTTCTTCTTCCTTCTCTCTCTCCACTTTTCCTTTCATGGATTAAGTTCCATCCTGGAGTTTTAAGGCTCTTTTATGCTGGGAATGGGGGTGGTGGATCTGTGAGAATGTGTGTGTGTGTGTGTGAGAGCGGGTCAGCTGTGAGTGACTTCAGAAAGAGAGAAAGGAGAAGAAAGCGTTAGCACACCTGCTAATTGAGAGGAAGTTTGAGGACTTGATGGGTGGGGGGGGGGGGGGGGGGGGGGGGGGTGAATGAAAACGACAGAGGACAGAAACAGACCTACTCCACAAGAGGGAGGTGAAGAAAAACAGATTGACTGTTCACTTTTAAAATACCAAAAGTTTTTAATGAGAAAAGTCAATTATCATTAATGCAAGTAATTAATTTACACAATGTTTTTTTTCTTTTTCAAATATTTCTCAAATGATGTTTAACAGAGCAACGATTTTTTCACAGTATTTCCTATAATAGTTTTTCTTTAAAAAATGTCTTAATTTTTTTATTTTGGCTAGCTATATATTTTTCCAGTTGTCTACAGAACAAACCATCATTATTTAATGACTTGCCTAATTACCCTAACTTGCCAAATAACCTAGTTAAACCTTTAAATGTCATTTTAAGCTGAATATTAGTATCTTGAAAAATATCTAGTAAAATATTATGTACCGTCATCATGGCAAAGATCAAAGTTAAAACTATTATCTTTAGAAATGTGTTGAAACAATCTTTTTTAATTAAACAGGAATTGGGGAGGAAATGTATAGGGGACTGATAACTCTGACTTCAACTGTAATGTCATCTTGACCGATTAACCGATGTTTGTCAGGATGTTTTGTCAGGGGTTTGAACTCACACCCTTGGAAGTCAATGTAAAGATCTGTTGCTAGGGTGATATCTTTTCAAACGGTACTAATGTGTACACTTTATTTGCTAGTAGGGGCTTTCACACTTGGTAGTTACAGGAGCTCAGTTGTAGGAACTATTATGAGGAAATAAATAGAGTTAATTCATTTCATGTCTGAGAGTCAATTCATATGTATTTTGCTGTGAGAATCTTCTGGACACTTAGAAATTTAACCATAATCTCTCATTATTAAAAATTGATTTGAACTTGAAGAAATTTTTGTAAGAATTTAGGATTTATTCGTTCTGTTTTCAGAGTAATTATATAATATTATTTAGTTATAAATAAAATAATTCAAATGTTTTAAAGTAATAATCAGCTACGTACAGTATATCATTAGAATTGTTATAGTTAAATTATTATTAATAATGAAATGTTTTGAGAGAAAAAAAATATTGAAATTTAGATATTTACGTATATAAAATGAATAAATATTTGAACAAAAAATAAACAATAAAAAAAATTCAAATTTAAATATCCATGAATTTATTATTACTATTGTTCTGTAGTTTTCAAAGTAATATTAGTTATAAATAAAATCATTCAAATGTTTTCAAAGGAATAATCAGCCACATATATAATTCTAATAATTACAATTAAGTATTTTGAGGACAAAATTATTGAAAAGTTTCATATTTACATATAAAATTAATGAATATTAAAAAAAAAAATTATTATTTTAATTAAACAGTTATTGAAATTAAGAAAGCCAAGAATTTATTATAACTGTTGTTCTGTAGTTTTCAAAGTAATATTAGTTTTAAATAAAATTATTGAAATGCTTTTAAACGAATAATCAGCTACATATATAATTTTAATCATTAGAATTAAATGATTTTTAATAATGAAATGTTTTGAGGGAAAAAAATGTAAAAGTTAAATGTTTACATATAAAAGTAATTAATATTTGAAAAATAAACAATTTGAAATAAAACAATTAAAAAGCCATGAATTTATTATTACTACTGTTCTGTAGTTTTCAAAGTAATCAATTAGATGTCAGTGTGGAAAAAATATGATCAATTGTTTTTATATGCAAACTAAAGTATTTATTAATTCTTAATAATGGATTTTTTGAGAAAATAAAATAAATATTTTAATAAAATTATATATACTATAAATGTAATGAATATTTGAAAAATAAATAAACTTGTAAATAAAACAATTATTTAAAAAAGCCCTAATTTATAGCCTTGTTTAATCAATTGTAGATAGATGTTAGTGGGGGCCAATAGATAGGTAGGCAGGTAGACAGATACTGTAGGCAGAGAGATGGAGAAAAAATATTTAAAATACATATATTTTTATTATATTTATTTAATAATAGTTAAATATTTTGAAAAATAAAGATTAACTAATTTAAATAAAACAAATATTTAAAAGAAAAAAGCTCTAATTTATTGCCATGTTTAATTAATTGTAGATTAAACACTGGTCCCAAACACTGGACACATTGTAGATCATTTCCAACATATTTTGCATTTAACAAAAAAAAAAATGATATATATATAAAAAAACAAAAAAGTGCTCCGGTTTCCCCCACAGTCCCAAGACATGCGGTTCAGGTGAATTGGGTAAGCTAAAATTGTCCGTAGTGTATGAGTGTGAATGAGAGTGTATGAGGGTTTCCCAGTGATGAGTTGCGGATGGAAGGGCATCCTCTGCGTAAAAACATGTGCTGGATAAGTTGGCGGTTCATTCCGCTGTGGCGACCCCAGATTAATAAAGGGACTAAGCCGAAAATGAATGAATGAATGAAAAACAAAAATACTTTAATTGCTATGTTTAATTAATTGTGGATAGACGTCAGAGGGGGGAAATAATGATAAAAATGGTTATATATAAACTAAAATATTTAAATATAAAATAATTGTAAACATTATTATTATTAATAATAGAATATTTTGAGAAAAAATGTGTGTGTGTATACATACATATATATATATATATATATATATATATATATATATATATATATATATATATATAATAAATGAATATTAAAAAATAAACTATTTTAAATAAAACAATTATTATTTTTTTTTTAAGAAGCTGTAATTTATAGCCATGTTTAATCAAATATAGATAGACATTAGTGGGGTCTTATCGATAGGTAGGTAGAGAGATAGAAATATGTTTTTATATAATTGTTAATTATTAATAATGCAATATGTTGAGAAAAAAGAATTGGAAACTAAAAAAACATTTAACTAAATATGAACGTTTGAATAAAAAACTGAATAAACAAGTTTCAATAAAACAAATATTCATTCATTCATTCTTTCGGCTTAGTCCCTTTATTAATCTGGGGTTGCTACAGCGGAATTAACCGCCAACTTATCCAGCATATGTTTTATGCAACGGATGCCCTTCCAGCCGCAACCCATCACTGGGAAACATCCATACACTCTCATTCAAACACATACACTATGGACAATTTAGCCTACCCAATTCACCTATACCACATGTTTTTGGACTTGTGAGGGAAACCAGAGCACCCAGAGGAATCCCACGCGAACACGGGGAGAACTTGCAAACTCCACACAGAAACGCCAAAAGACCCAGCCGAGGCTGGAACCAGTGACCTTCTTGCTGTGAGGTGAACGTTCTGCCCACTGGGCCACCGTGCAGCCCCTAAATCAAATATTTAAAATAAAAAGTCATAATTTGTAGCCATGTTTAATCAATTAGTAGATATTTTCCAATATATCTTCTGCATTTCAAAACAACAACAACAAATTAATTGGCAAAATTTGGTCGAACTAACTTCATCTCAGATGCTCCGACTAAAATTCCTGCGGAGAACTAAAAACACGATCTAATTGCAGTCATAAAAAGTATCTCGCTATATAAAAGCGAACGTGGACGGCATAACTCTGGATAATTTGGCCCTAAAAGAATTTGACAAGAAATACTTTTTTTGGATCTCTCTTGAAACCGGAGACGGGACGTGTGAGATTAGCGGGGCCTCTGGGAATCTCTGCGGGAGCCTTCAGTCTCCATTTGCGCTCAGTTTAATCTCACTGCCATCCAGCAGAAACAATTGACATGTTAAACAGATCTCATGTGCGATCCGTCTTTCCCTGCGGCAGGCTAGGAAACTGAGACCCGGCTCCGACTAACACACACCTGCTCGCCTCAGGTGCACGAAGCCGCGGCTTGTGTGTCGGCGAAAGATACGCTTGTTAAAGTGTGAGACGTGTGAGCGCGGGGAGGGATTGTGGGCCGCTTGAATTACAGCTCTCTGGAGCAGCCCAGACAAAAGAGCAGCTTCTCCTGTTTCCTGCTCGCTCTCTCATACTGAAACAGCCTTGAGAAAGATGAATGAATGAATGAATGAATGAATGAATGAACCAGGGAAAGAAAAAAAAAGAATGAACTTGCTGGAGGGAGAGAGGATGTTTCTATTAGAGATGGACTGATTCACTGGTTTGTTTGTTTGTTTGTTTGTTTGTTTGTTTTGTTTTGTTTTGTTTTGTTTTGTTATGTTTGTTTGTTTGTTTTGTTTGTTTGTTATTTTTGTTTGTTTGTTTTTTGTTTTGTTTGTTTGTTTTGTTTTGTTTTGTTTGTTTGTTTTTTGTTTTGTTTTGTTTGTTTGTTTTTTGTTCCAAATGCTCAATTAAAAAGTTAATTTCAGCTCATCTCTGTTTCAGACTTGCTTGCGACCTGTTGTGCAACAATAGACAAAAAAAAGGAAATTAAGTTTTAACGTAAGTCAGTAATGCTGAAGATGGAGCAGAGATGTACAGCAGACAAGATATCCAAGAGAACATTTACATTTAAAAACTGGTGCAAGTGTCTGTTAAAGTGTCAGAGAGATAAAAGTGTGTTTCTACAGGTGGTTTATCAAGCCCACTCACCTGTGAGGCACACTCAGTAAACAAAAACCACAAAAATGTGTTAAATTCAACACATTTAACAAACATTGGCCTTTGTACATCTTGTATTGATGGCGTGAAATTAAATAAAAAGATTGTACGCATAAGAATTTTATTTCTCAATATAGCTCATGTTTATATGATCACTGAGAGTTGTACGTTTCAAAAAGTTGGAAAAATGTGCAGGATGTATGTTCATTTTCTTAATCTACAGCTAGAATAACACCATGGCTGTGTCGGAAATTTCTTACTTTCCTACCAGTGTTGGATAAGTTACTTTAAAAAAGTAATAGATTACAAATTACGGATTACTACTGGAGAATTGTAATCTAATTACATTTATATACTACTTGTTAAAAGTAATCAGATTACTAATTACTTTACTTTGATGTTACTTTTAAAACATATAAAATATTCCTATAAAAATACAGAATAAATTGCAGCTCTTTCAGTAATTTAATATTCATTGAAAAACATTACAGTGGGTTGATCGCAGCATCTCTCATCATTCACTTGTTCCAAACCGGTTTGTCTTTTTGTTTTACACAAATAAAAGACATTTAGAAGAAAACTGGATACCTGTAAACATTGACATCCATAATATGAAAAAGCACTGCAGTGTTTGGGTGTTCTGTGTTTGTCGGAGGTAATTAGTCTACCTAAATGTGTGTATTCCAAAGTATGAAGCTGATCGGTCAGTTCTCGTCACGTGACTCGTGGTTTTCAACTGTACGCGCCTGGGAAATTCAAGCGCGCAATATACGCTCCCAATATGTGCGCGCACAAAAGACGTGTTATGTGAGCGGGCCCCATAAGCAGCTACGCTTCTCTTCACATTCAGAAGGTATCTTCGCTCCCAAACCTGCACAAAAATTCAATTTAGCCTGTTTAGGCGTGTTTTTGGGCGCAGGTGTCCTTCTTGGTGACGAGTATTGTCGTAGAATGCTTTCTGTTCAAGTGCTTGAACAAATTGGTGGTCGAGTTAAAAGCAGTCGGAAGTTCTTTAGAGACTGGACATAGACTGAATTTCACAGCAATGTTTTTGTTTTTACGCTCAATGAAATCAAAGTAATGTCTGTATTTCCACTTGAAGAAGCAACTGCTCTCAACAGCAGC
Organism: Danio kyathit; assembly: GCA_903798195.1. Taxonomy (NCBI): domain Eukaryota; kingdom Metazoa; phylum Chordata; class Actinopteri; order Cypriniformes; family Danionidae; genus Danio; species Danio kyathit. The sequence goes on from CAIGQS010000094.1 coordinate 57,494, forward strand.
CATTTCA
>CAIGQS010000094.1:62500-67500 GCA_903798195.1 Danio kyathit
ATTATGAGGCACATTTCCACACAATTGAATCGCGTTATTTCAACTAATTTGAATCATGTCATTTCAACTGATTTGATTTACGTAATTTCACCTTGTTTTGGGCAAATAAAGCCCATAAGCAAAATTCGATTTGATTTATTTGTCTTACATTGTAAAAAATGCCAGGTTCCACACAATTCCCTTATGTTGCCCCAACACAAATTGTTTAAGTTGCTTTAATCATTTTTACAAATGTAAGTGTATTTGACATAAATTAAGTTGTCCCCCCAAAAAAACTTAGCATTTTAGCATTCAAATATTATTTGAATTACCCTGTTACCACAGTTTACTGCTTTAGAAGCCAATTAATTTCAGTCGTTTAATTTGGAAAATTAGAATTGTATGTTATTAAGTGCATTTCAACAGCTTAATGATGCGGTTAGTTTAGACTGATCTCAGAGCTAGCTTTAGTACAGTTATGGCTCACTGAGCGAAGCAACAAACAATATCGTTGTTATTTAAGCCGCCAACACCCAAAGCATGAGTGCTACTCTTCATCAAGGTGGTAAACTCAAAACATTGCAAGAAACTCTTCTAAATCTTCAAACTAAGTGAATACTCTTAACTTAAAACACAAAAAAATACTTTTATTGTCAACATTTTCATTTTAGTTGAATTTTTGTTTTTTATTCTGTAAAATATGCATTATTCTGCTTCACTGAATTAATTAATATAGAACTGTTGAATTTATGTACATTTATTTAAGGCAAGTATAATATAAGTAACTGAAAAAAGTACCTAAAAAGTTACCTAAAAAAGTTATCCCTCACTTCTTTAAAATGAGCTGAAACACACAATTAACAGTTTAAATCTTGCATCTTCGATTCAATTAAATTTGTAAAAACTAAGTTAACTTAATTCCCTCATGTTGTCCCAAGACAATTCGATTGGGGAACCCATCAATTTTTGCAGTGCTTACATTTTTCAGTGGAAAAGTATTTTAATAACAGTAACTAGTTACTTTGTAACTGTTTTTGCCTGCCGTTTGAGGATTACTTTGAATTTAGACACAGTACTTTTCTCTGTAGCACAGCTTTTCTTTATAGTACGTCAGTAGGCATATTTGTATGTATAAGCCTTTGGTTTTACTTATAATTTTATCCAATAACAAAAGTACAAAGGTTTAGAATCTGCCGTTTACATCAACGTTAAAGGGATAGTTCACGTAAAAGGCAAAATTTGTCATTAGCTATGTTTCCATCCAAAGATGCAAATTAAATGTATGCGCAAAACAGGAATATTGCATAAAAGACGTGCGAATAAAGCAGTTTTTCCATCCAACGAGTCAAAGCGAACAAAAGTGTCACTTCCTGATAAACTAGCGTTAAATATCAAAAGTAAAAGCAGAATTTGCTGTTGTAAGAGAAGCTGTGTGAATCTTTTTTTTATTGAATAAATGACTTGCGCCTCAAAAGACAAATGCCAACACGTGATGAACGCATGGTGGCATTTAAAGGCGCGAGACGCTGAGCACGAATGCTCTTGACTATTCTCGAGGTAATTAATAATATAATAACTGAAATGGTTAAGGTGTTTTAGAATGACCAAAACAACATTTTCAGATGTTTTACAATGCGCTCAGCCTGCTGGTTTGTTTATTCACACACATTTTTATCATCACATGATCTCTTATAACAAAGTCACATGACTTTTTTATTGCGCATACTGGAATTTGTTCAGTAAAAGTGTTTCCATTGTAGTTTATGTGCATCTTTTCTTATCGAAAAAAAAGTTTATCCTACTCAGTTATGCGCATATATTTTTTATGTGCATTTTCAAAATGTGCATAAAAATAGGTTGATGGAAACCTAGCTATTGTTTACTCAACCTTCACTTGTTCCAAACTGGTTTGAGATTCCTTGGATATATATATATTTTTTTTGAAGAAAGCTGGAAACCATTGACTTACATAGCATTTGAATTTCCTACTATGGACGTCAATGGTTGCAGGTTTTCATCCTTCAAAATATCTTCTTTTGTGTTTTAACAGAGAAAAGAAACTCATCAAGGTTTGTAAACACTTGAGGGAGTGTAAATAGTGAGTTCAATTTTCATTTTTGGGTGAACTATCCCTTTAAACTCTTGCAACATACGTCACCTCAAATAGGGTGAGAAAAAAAGAGGATTGTTTTCTTTTCCTGTGCATGGTTAGAGCAAGAAAACCGGTATAAAAACAAAACATACACCCAAAAAAGGAGGGGAGACAGGAAAAAAAGGAAAAATGAGGGGGAAATTTAATTAGCGGTCGTCCATCCTGAGGTACAGGGTTTGCAGTCAGCTGAGTTAGCGGGAAGCCAATGGGCTTTAAATTAGTGGCTGCATATTTTTGACTGATCTTTGAGTGCAGGGAAAGGAAAGAGAGGAGAGGAGGGGGGGGAAAGAGCCTTGAGGATGATAAATGGAGAAGAGGGCAATTTTACGACCCCTCAGGAAGTTACTGCCACAGCCGGGAACCAAAGCTGGAGTTCATTGTATTAATGATGAAATAATGAAGCGAGTTTCTCCCACAGATCGCTCGATGACATCAGCGCTCGCTCTTGCAGTCATTGTGTCTTGTCATTGAGGCGCCGCTGATTGATCTAGTGGGTATCATCTGGGGAGGAACATTCAGTTCTTCCAAATCAACACCGTTTGGTTGAGTTCCTGCACACACACAGCTGTTGAATGAGAAGAAGCCCTTATGGCGTCCACCAGAGCTAATATGCTAGTGATGTATATGGGGTTTTAGTGGCAGGAAGCATTTACCCACTTTCAAAACAGGGTTTGAAACCAGATCGTTGGACTGGTAACTAAAGACTGCTAAGCATGTTTGTTTAGGCCTAGTTTAGGCGGACTATTAGACGTGGAGTGGGACAATTTATGACAGTAAAATGTATTTGTTTATACTCTTAGACATTTTATTGAATTTAAGTTACCGCAACTGCCCCTTTACAGTAACTTACCTGTAAATGGGTTTTACAGTAGCAGGGCCTTACCAGAATTTCTTTTTTACTGTAAAATGCCCTTTAAAACATTTAAATTAGCATTTAAATCCTTTTAGTATGACCATTTTTACAGTGCTTATACTGTAATTTATTCACATTTTACACTAGCAGTTCAAAACCTTTATTTTTAGTATTTAATTGAACAAGTTCCAAACAAGTGACTATTTATTCATTAATTGTCTCAATCTTCCTAATATGCAGTAAGTTAATTAAATTCAGTTCACCTTTATTTGTATAGCGCTTTTAACAATGTAGATTGTGTCAAAGCAGCTTCACATAGAAGATTATAGTAGATTGAAACAGTGTCAGTCCAGTTTTCAGTGTTTAAGTTCAGTTCAGTTTAGCTCAGTTCAGTGTGGTTAATAATCACTACTGAGAGTCCAAACACTGAAGAGCAAATTCAATGATACGCAGCTCTACAGATCCTGAACCATGCAAGCCAGTGGCGACAGTGGCGAGGAAAAAACTTCACCAATTGGTGTAAGTGTAGAATTTAAAAAACCTCAAGAGAAACCAGGCTCAGTTGGGCACAACCATTTCTCCTATGGCCAAACGCCTTGTGCAGAGCTGCAGTCTAGGCGCCGGAAGCTGGAGAATGCTGGACCTCAGCGAAGATTCGTCTGATTTATTCTATCTTTGCCATAGTGACAGTAAATAATATTTTACTAGATATTTGTCAAGACACTTCTATACAGCTTAGTCACATTTAAAGACTTAATTAGGTTAACTAGGCAGGTTAGGGTAATTAGGCAATTGTATTAGGCAATTGTAATTAGTTATTGTATAACGATGGTTTGTTCTGTAATCTATCGAAAAAATATATGGCTTAAAGGGGCTATTAATTTTGACCTTAAAATATTTAAAAAAAAATAATAAAAACTGCTTTTATTCTAGCCAAAATAAAACAAATAGGACTTTCTCCAGAAGAAAAAATATCATCAGACATACTGTGAAAATGTCCTTGCTCTGTTAAACATAATTTGGCAAATATTAAAATAATAAATAAAAAAATAAAGGGGGGTTAATAATTCTGACTTCAAATATGTGCAAAATATCAATTTACAATTTACAGCAGATTTACTTTTTTCTTTAGATGTTATTATATGTATGCTATTTTTCAGGTTATCTATAAGCTAGAAGATATAAACATCCAAAACTGTCAAGTGACACTTCATACGTCAGTTCCTCATCAAATCTTCTGGCCAATCAAATGCTCTCTGGGATCTGACATGCCCTGCTCTCTTCAAGACACTTTTCATTTGATGTGCTTGAGCTCAACCACTCTCGCTGACGGAGCTGTGATAAAAAGGAAACTCTATTAGCTGCTGCTTTATAAAGGGGAGGAGCTACTCTGTCTCGCCCTGTTTTCAGTGGCAGTTTAGATGAGGTCAAATTTCAAATTAAAAAAAGCACAATCAGAGCATCTCATGGGACCTTTAAGGAAAATCAACTTGTCGCTTTTAAGGCAACAGATTTACTCACTTTTTTTTGTTTTATTTTGCTTTGCTTTTGTTTTAAATAGCAACAATTTTTACCGAGTTAATACATTTATCATTGTGACTGTGTAGTAGTTTTAGATAACTTTTCTTTTTAGCTACAGTTTGTAATAGGAATTCAACACCTCAACTTGTCGTCAAACGCATCTGTTTCTCCTGTCTGCAAATGTAATATTATGTCCATTTGTGAGTTGCAAATTAACACTGCGCTCCACTCTTTCTGTCCTGTGAGTTGTTCTTTGGCTTCACAGTTGCTGGGCCTCGTATTTGCCTCGTGACAGAGTCAGTCCCTTCACTAGGTGCCCCACACACACACACACACACACACACACACACACACACACACTCCCAGTGCAATTTCTGTGTAATTGTGTGTCATTTTTGGTTATGCAACAGGAGCTGGGAGTGATGAGAGTTTTTGTTAGAGCAGAGAAAGTGGCTGGAAATAAAACTGTTGACGTTTTGGTGATTTGAAGAAATC
>CAIGQS010000094.1:72500-214603 GCA_903798195.1 Danio kyathit
TATATATATATATATATATATATATATATATATATATATATATATTGAAGATGCATTGATAATTTGTTTTGAATTTTCTATTTAAAATAAAATATTTTAAGACTATTTTAAAACATGATAAATGCATGATAATAATAAATATTATTAAAATAATATATGTATATTATAAATTATAACTATGTTTGAAAACATCATTAAATCTTAAGTAAAATCATATTTTAAATAATAATATATATTTTATTAATAAAATAAAAATATTCTCATTTTCGTTTAACTTAAATCTTAAATAATAAACATTTAAAAGAATATTATTAAATTTACCATCTGATTTTTGTTACTTCAATATTTTATTAATAAAATAAAATATTCTCACCTTCTAAATAAATAAAAATCTTAAAATAAAATCTTTAATAATATATAATGTATAAATCTTTACCAGAAAAAAAAAAAAAAAAACTGAAGGGACTGTGAGAAACACGCAGGCAGTTTTGTACTTATTTTCTTCCTCGTTTTTTTTTTTTCCTCTTAAAGAACCGAGGACTTGCCTAAGTAATGTCTTGGCACTTTCAGAGAAAATGAAGGGTGATAAAAAAAAATCTGTCCACATGCAAGTAAACTCTAAATGAGGAAAGTATGCCTTTATCTTTAAGGAAACCCAAAGGCCAGAAGGCAAGCTGAAATTACAGCGTAATGGCAGAGCTTTGCTTTCTGAGGACTTAATGACTTTAATTATAGCGGCGCGGAGTTTCAGAGTGTGGAGGATTGCTCAAATAGAAAAACTGCAGAAAGATTTAAGAAATGATTCTTTCTGGAGGATATAAAAGGCCATCATTGTCACTTTTAATCCACTGATAAAAACATCATCAACAGTTTTTTTTGGTAATCTTCAATCAAAGTCTGAGCATTTGCTTTTGTGTTTGGATTGGCGGTTCTTCCGTGATGTCAGTGGGACAAATTCAAACATAATATTCTTAAACACGCCCCTCTTACTGTTAGTTTGCCATGAGGGAATGCTGTGCAAAAAGAAAGCTGTGCCCCCTACTCAATATTCTTTTTCAGTTAGAAGTAAACACAGAAGAAACTTCAGGTTCACGTGGGATGGTTAATCAAAAAAAAAAAAAAAGTGCATTTTGTTTATTTTTATTTTATTTTAGCGAACATGATTTATCCAAGGTCATGTTGAGCATTTTATTCACTTTTTTTATCGTATTTATTTTATTTATTTATTTATTTTGTTTTTATTAAACATGATTTATCCAAAATCATGTTGAGATGCCAGAGATTCAGCAAATGTGCATTTTGTTTGTTATTTAATTTAATTTAATTTAATTTAATTTTATTTTATTTTATTTTATTTTATTTTATTTTATCAAACATGATTTATCAACAATCATTTTGAGATGCCAGAGATTCAGCAAATGTGCATTTTGTTTATTTTATTTTATTTTATTTTATTTTATTTTATTTTATTTTATTTTATTTTATTTTATTTTATTTTATTTTATTTTATTTTATTCAACATGATTTATCAACAATCATTTTGAGATGCCAGAGATTCAGCAAATGTGCATTTTGTTTATTTTATTTTATTTTATTTTATTTTATTTTATTTTATTTTATTTTATTCAACATGATTTATCAACAATCATTTAAGATGCCAGAGATGCAGCAAATGTGCATTTTATTTTATTTTTATTTTTAACATGATTAATCCACAATCATGTTGGGATTTCAGAGATTCAGCAAATGTGCATTTTTTTTATTATTATTATTTTATTTTATTTATTTTTTTATTTTATTTTATGTTAAGATGCCAGAGATTTAGTAAATGTGTTTTTTAAAATGATTTTATTTTATTTTATAGATCACGATTTATCCACAATAATATTGTTGAGATGCCAGCGATTAAGTAAATTAGCTTTTTTTAAATAAATAAATAAAATCTAAAGATCAAATAAAAAAAAGAAGTAAGATGACGTTTAGTTTCCTGTCCTGCACGTGCTCAGTGTGTGTTGTTTCAGGCAGTCATTCAGGCGTCTCTCCAACTCCTCATTCTCCTCCTGAAGCTCTTTTATGGAGCGCTATTAATAATAATGAACTGAAACAGCACATGATGAGTTTTCACATTCATCTGCATCAACAGAGAAACACTCATTCACTCCCAGTCAAACTCTTCGCTCATCTTTTAAAATGCAATCAAATCCATCATAAAAAAAATTACAAATCGTTTATTTCATTTTAAATAAAAACATCATTTTGCACATATGATTATTATACATTATAACTTTTTATACATATTTTTTATTTTAATTTGAGTGTTTATTTTTTGTTTTAATTTATTTAAAATGTTTGCATGAAAAGAAACAAATCTTTAAGAAGCCCTTTCCTCTCAATATTTATTTATTTTTTGTCTTTTTAATTATAATTAAAAAGTGATTTAAGAACAATCATGTTTAGGTTCCAGAGATGCAGTAAATATGTATTTAACATTTTTTAATGTAATTTAATTTATTTATATTTTTACGTTTATCTTTATTTTATTTTAATGTTTAAGCCCTTTCCACTCAATATATATATATATATATATATATATATATATATATATATATATATATATATATATATATATATATATATATATATATATATATATATATATATAATTTTTTTTTTTCCATTTCATTTAATAAATGAATTTATCCACAATTGAGATGCCAGAGATTCAGAAAATATGTATTTTTTATTTTATTTCGTTTTTTTAGTTTAATTATTTATTTTGTCCACAGTTAACATGGCAGAGATTCTGTAAAAATGCATTTTTTGTTATTTAGTTTATTTTTATTTAGTTTTTTTTACTAAACATGATTTTCCACAATCATGTTAAGATGCCAGAGATTCAGTAAATATGCAGTGTGTTTTTGCTCTGGACTTGTGCTCTGAATGTGTTTTTTCTCTTTCATTGACATCTCTAAGGCTTCAGCAGAAGTCTGAATCACTTTCACTGTCGTTTTCCTGTGGGATTCAGTGCTTCTTGTGTTGAAAAACACTTATGATTTGATAATGAATGCTGGCGTACACATTTTTCAGTGTTCCAGTGTTTTATTTGATTTGGACTTGTAAGTTAGCATTTAGCCAGAACATTTCACCACAGCAGCATACAAAAAAGTACACAATCACACCGTTAATGCGTCAACTTTAAGACCAGCTCCACTCAGACATCACAAGACCTCTAAAGTAACTTTGGTAGTTGTTATTAGTAGTTAATATTAGTTGTTTATTTAATCTATTTTATATTATCAATTTCTATTTACAATTTAGGGATTTTGTGGCATTATAAGTAGTTTTTTTATTTGTCTTAAGTTTTGTGTTTATAATATTTGATATATATATATATATATATAGGTTTATTTTTTACAACTGTAGCTAATTTATTTTTGTCAGTTTTTTTTATATTAATGTCTGTCTTATTTTATTTTGTCTATATCGGTTTTATTTCTGTTTTTAGTTTTAAACTAAATGAAAATGAGGATTTAGAAGCATCTAAAACATTTTTGTCTTTATATATGTTTTATTTATTATTTTAACCACTAGTAATTTAATTAATTAATTTAGTTGTTTTGTCTTCTTTTTTTTAACATCTTATTTACTGATATTTGTTTATATAGGTTTTTTAACTAACCATCTAAAAATCTTTTTTTCTGATTCCTTTATAATATTAATAGTAATAATAGTATATAGTTATAAATAAAATGATAGTATATAGTTATAAATTATATATTCTTTTATTTTTAACCACAATTTTTTTTATTTTGTTTTTGACTCTTTTTTTTTAACTTAACATCTGTTTTATTTATTTTTTGTCTATGTGTTATTGCTACTTTTTTGTTTTAATCTAAATGAAAATAGCATTTGTTTATACATTTTCTGTTTACGTTGTAATTTTCATTGTTTGTTTTTATATTTTTATTATAGTTTAGTTTTTATTTTAGTTATTAGAGTTGTTCTTTTTTACGTATTAATCGTCAGATGATCTTTTCATTTTTATCTCGTATATCTTAATCTCGACCTAAATCAACAATGTCTGATTTATTTTACTTTAGAGTTTTTTGTTTTAAACTATATATATATATATATATATATATATATATATATATATATATATATATATATATATATATATATATATATATATATATATATATACAGTATATATACTTTTTTTACTAAATAGAAAATAATGTTTTTGTTTAAACATGTTCTATTTACTTTGTAATTTTGTTTGTATTATAGTTTAATTTTTAAATTTTATTTTATTTTTTACGTATTTTGACATTTTATTTTTATTTGTCTATATAGGTTTTATTGCTGCTTTTTTTGTTTTAAACTAAAATAATTTTTTTATACATTTTCTATTTGCTGAATTTAACTTAAATTTTTAATTTTGTTTGTATTATAGTTTTGTGTGCATGTTAGTTATTTGAGTTGGTTTTTTTAATATATATATTAATGATTAGCGCTTGTCAGATGATCATAAGCTCCTGTAATTTTCACCTCGTATATCATCTTAATCTCAGCCTAAATCAACTTTCTCTCTTTCAGCAGAGTCTTATAGCTTGAGATAAATCACTTTGACGTAAATGAACAGTGTAATGGCGACTGCGGGTACATGTATTGTTTGTTGAACAGTCCCTGGCAGTGTTTCTACCACACACACACACACACACACACACACACACATAGACTCAGACACACACTAGTACCCAGAGTGCCTTGCGTTTGGAGTTTTGCCATGGCTCTGCTGCTCTGATAACAGAGTTATAGTGTAGCTTTGATCTCTTTATTTTGCGTTTTGTTTCGGCTGCTCTTTTCTCTTGAGCTTGAGTGGATCTGGAACAAACCCAGCCATCGGTGTGTCAACAAAATGTGAAGTCGATCATCTATTAAAGTCGTAAAACAATGAACATCAGGATGGCAATAAAATGGTGGACATATGAAGCAGTGCTGGCATAAAGCTTTGAACAGTGGTTGTGTACTGAAGGCTACTTTAACCATTATATGGTATATGTTTAGTTTGTCCTCATACTGAGTCAGTGTGAGGCGTACAGAAGTGTAAGAGTGACCTCTGTTGGTTGGGGAACATGTTGAATGTGTGTTTTATTTAATTTGATTCATTTTATTTTAATTTTATTCATCCATTAATAAATTACATTTCTTGTGAGTGAATGTTGAATGTATTTTATTTTATTTAAATGTATTTTATGATTATTTATTTTATTTAAATGTTTATATTTATTTTAAAATGCGTATTTTCAAATTAATTATCAAATAATTATTTACTTTTTTGTTTTGTAGAACATATCGAATGTGTTTTATTTTATTTTAATAATTTATTGAATTTAAATGTGTTTTATGTTATTTATTTTGAATTTATATTGTTATTTTATAATGTATGTTTGCATATTTTAAAATTATTTATCCAATAATTATTTAAGTTTTTTTTTGTTTTGTAGAACGTTGAATGTTTTATTTTATTTAAATCATATTACATTTTATTTATTTGTTTTAATTTATTTTATTCATTTATTCTAAATGTATTTTAATAATTATTTTATTTAAATGTTTATATTTATTAAAAAATATATTGAATGTGTTTTATTTATTTTAATTAATTTATTTAAAATGTATTTTACCTTAATTATTTCTTTTGAATTTGTTTTTATTTTATAATGCATATTTGTATGTTTTAAAATGATTTATCCAATAATTATTTAAGTTTTTTGTTAAATGTGTGTTATTTTATTTTAAATAAATTTTAATTTAATTTGTTTTTATTTTATTTATTTAGTTTAATTGATTTTTTTATTTTAATTTATTTTATTTTTGATTTATATATATTTTTTTATTTTATGTACATTACATTATATTACATTTATTTACATTTTTATAAAAAAATATATTTTTAATTTATTCATACAATAATTATTTGCTTTTCATTTGTTTTGTAGAACATGTTGAATGTGTTTTATTTAAATTATTTTATTTTAATTAATTAATTTTAATAAACGTTTTATTATTCCAATAATTATTCATATTTGTTTTTTTATTTGACATTTAAATATTTAATATTTTAAATATAAATGCATTTTATTATTCAATTCAATTCATCTTCATTTCTATAGCGCTTTTAAAATGTAGATTGTCAAAGCTTAACATAGAATTTCCAGTAAATTGAAACTCTGTCCAGTTTTCAGAGTTGAATTTCAGTTAGGTAGAAAGACACTATTTCTAGACACTTATGTATATATTCTTTTATTTTATATATAAATACATCTTTTAAAATGCCATTCCTCCCTTGATTATGGATTTGTATTTTTATCATTATGATTTTATTTTATAAATATGAATGCATCTATTTTCTTTCATCCCATGATTTTGATTTTACAGAATTTTACTATACAGTGTCCTTGTTAAACATTACATGTACTTACTATAGTAAGAGCAGCAAATTATGCATAATAACCTGCAATAACCCTAACCTTGTAGTAAGAACATGATGTAATTAAGATTACTTAGTACTTAAAAGTACAGTTACAGTGTAACAAGGATACCATAAAGTGTCACCTCTTTTTTTTCAATGGATGCAGTAATTACTAGTGTTGCAAATGTTAGCTAAAATCATAGGCATGTTTAGTTAAAAATACTAAGAAATACTGTTTATTAAAAGTACTAGTTGTTATTACACACTGGATTTTAAGAGGCTCAAATCACAATTAAAAGCAATATACAAAAAGCTAATTTAGCTAATATTAAGTACTTTTATATAAAACCTATAAGTAGTACAATTAAGCAGTGTAATTGTGTATATAAATAATACTTTGCCTCATTTTCAGTGCGTCTTTCTGCACTGTATTAACAGTTTGATATTTTCAGGTATAAAAGAATAACCCTTTTCTGTTTGTTTTTTTCTGTCCTCTCAGGCGAAGAGAGCCGTTCAGAGAGGAGCCACGGCTGTTATCTTTGACGTCTCGGAGAATCCAGATGCCATCGACCAGGTGAGTGTCTGTAAAATCACTATTCTGAATGCCATGACCACTTCAACCTAGTTTGAGCAGCAGTATATCTGTTTTTGACATTTTGAGCATATTCCAGGGAAACATTTATGGATGTGTGTTTTTTAATTGCTTATTTGCCTGTACATAATGTGTGAATCAAAATTATTTTAAGTTTTACAAATAGCCTAAAGGTTAGTGCGCCGACACATAGCACTGAGGTGCTCGCTGCGACCCGAGTTCAATTCCCAGCTCGAGGATCTTTTGCCGATCCTTCCCCTATCTCTGCTTCCTGCACTTTCCTGTTGTCAGTAAATCTTCACTGTCCTGTCAATAAAGGTAAAAACCCCTGAAAAAATAATTATGAAAAAAGTCATGTGTTTACGGCCTGTTCACACCTAGCACGATAACTAAAAAGATAACCATGAATTTCTACAAATAGTTCTGAATGAGTTCAGACCACAGCTGTAACAAAGATATAGATCAAATATATTGTTGGGATCCTTAGAACAATTGTTTTCTCAGCTAATAAATGGCCAAAATATGTCAAATGAAATCAAAGCACAAACTGAAATAATGTTGTTTCGAACAAAGTCTGACCAAAATTAAGTTCAAAACAGCACACCAAAGCAAACTTTTGGAGGAGTTCATTTTGGCTCTTAAACACATTTGAGTTACCAGTGGACTGACAATTACACTTTTGGTGGGAGTGATCTAGAATTCTGCCTTCTTTGAGGTCGGGGCAGGAGAACAACATTCAAACACAACAACACCAAGTTATCAAGCAACATGAATACACTGGAGGGTTGAGTAGTAGAGCTGGTACATAGAGCTGGGCGATTTGGCCTAAAATCAAAATCACGATTAAATAACCATTTTAACTCGATTACGATTAATGAAAGATTATTTTATTTTTTCGCCCTCATAGTTCACTGACAGGTTTTGTACAGTAAATATGCTCACATATTACAAGTGAGAGATTTTTGAATGAAGGGTGTATTACTTGATTTTAAAATAATTGAACTATCTACTATCTACTATTTATAATTATTTATTGACCATCAACATTGAAGAACTAAAATTAAAACACACCTGAAATGGTAGATAATATAATTTTAAATGTAAATTATTTTATTGTATTAGAAAATATGCCGTCTCAAAGCATATTTCATTCCATTCATCTTCAATGTAGTGCAAACATGCAATGTGTAGTTACGTTATACAAGAGGTGCGCGGGTATGCGACTGCGCGAAGGCTGCGCTGCGCTGGAGCCTTAACAGAGCAGGATCACATGACTCCACACATGGTAGGGAAAGTAATTGAAAAAATTGACCTGGAAAAATTGCATAGATTATAGGTTCGTAATGTCGATTTCGACCTCTTTTCGATTAATCGCCCAGCCCTACTAATACATATAAAGAAAATAATAAGGATCAAATTCTAAAAATCATTCTGAATGTAAAAAAAACAGCCCACAACTATAACAATAAAGATGATGAAAAACAATATCGTTTGGATCACTTTTTTTCATTGGGATTCATAATGTTAAAATATTTGGGGGTTTTTTAACCCGAAGGAAAATGTTTAGTATCATTAGGACACATGGGATGTACTAGTATTTTCTTAAGGTAGTTAAACATATGCATTGGAACTGAATGAAGTGTGGTGTCCACTACTACTTTATTTCCATTTACTTAATGGAATCAGTACCGTGGTGCAGCACCTATTCTCACCACTGTCTGTGGAAAGGGCTGATCTGCGGAAGTCCTTTTCTTTGTCTCTGCTTTTGAGAGTGCAAGGGTCTTTTTTTTTCCACTCCCCTCTCTTTCACTGTGGTATTTTTCTCTTCCAAACCAGGCCCAGACTTGCTTTTTTCCCCTTCTCCCTCGCTCAGTTGTAAACGGTGTACAGACGAGATAAAAGAGCTTCTGTGTAGACCACATGAAAGGAGTCAGCGCAGTACATTCCAGTGCCAGCACCTCTGTCCAGACTTATTCGGCTTCCTCGGTCGCACAGATTACAGTTTAAAGCCTCAAGGCTTTGGGGAGGACGAGGAGAGTTTTAATCACGCGGCAAAGCATTAAGGGAAAAGCTTTCATCATCACCTGCTAGATCCTACCCTAGTTCTTTACCCTAGATCCTAACCTAGTTATGTCCTAATTTATTTTCTTACTCTCATTCCTTTTCCAGTACTCATATGCACATTGCCAAAGACTACTGTGATGCCTAAAATAGTGCCGATTATTATCAGACTTGAATTAGATTTTCTTTAACAAACAGCCTGCCAACCTTTGAAGTATCCTAATGTAACGATGGCCAACTAGTGAAAGTTCTGCGAGTAAACATCTTTTTGCTGATCACAAAAGTGCTACTGGTCGTAGTTTGTGCAGTCGCCTTTCATGCTGACATCACTGGCTGAAGTCCTGCTCGGAACCGGTCAAGTAAAACTGGAGGAGTTATATTGGTGCCATGACCCGGATTGCAGTAAGAGCTGTGCAAACAAGCTTCACTTCTGTGATCTCAAGAGGCGCACTTGGACAGAAGCTTAACACTGTTCTCTTTATTCTTGTTAGGGAACTTTCCTTCCAGGCTGGAGATTTGCCAGTTTGAATCCTGATTGGAGCAGGGCAGGTAGAACTGGAGGTGCTACATTAGGGCCTTGACCTGACAAGACTGAGTTTAGGGGGAAAATATGTGTAATAGCTAGTGGGAGCAATGCAAGTAAAGTTCATTCCCATACATCTCACTCCCAAATGATGCTATAGGATGCAGGCTTCTCGGCGTATTTGTTAGTGAATCCATCCCTCCATGCCAGACTGCTGGTTTAAATTTCTATTTTGGAGCAGGTCGAGTAAGACTGGAAGGGGTTACTTGGAGCTGATTTAAAGAGGCACACTGTAGACAGATGCTAAAGGAGATCTGTTTGTGCGCTCACCTTATGTTCTGCAATGGCCAGTTCAAAATCCTCTCCATGCTGGAATTGCCAATTCGAATCCTGCTTGGAGCAGGTCAGGTAGTATTAGAGGTGCTACATTGAGGCCTTGATCTGGACAAGACTGAGGTTTAGGAGGATACGTGTAATACCTAGTGGGAGCATTGCAAGTTAAACTCATTCCCATAATATCTCTCCCAAATGATGCTAGAGGATGCAGTCCTTAGTGTATTTGTTAGTGTACCCACCGCCCATGCCAGCCTTGCTAGCTCAAATCCCATATGGAGCAGATTGAGTAAGAATGAAAGGTGGTCTAAAGCTAAGAGCTGATCTAAAGAGGCACACTGTCGACAGGTACTAACGGAGATCTTTAGGATGTCTGTTAGTGCGCTCACCTCATGTTCTGCAAGGTCCAGTTCAAATCCCTCTTGGAGCAGTTTTAGTTACGCCAAAAGGGTTACAATGGTACCATGACCTGGATGGGCTTAGATGGGTGAGTGTTTAACAGATTGTAGCTAGACTGATCAGTGCATGTTAACCTCACTAACCTGATTTCAAGAGGCACACTGGTGACTGGTGCTTGAAACTGTGCTCTTTATTCTTGTTAGTGAACTTTCCACTCATGCTGGAATACTAGTTTGAACATGGCATTACATTGGGGCTTCGACTTGGATGAGAGTGGGCTTAGTGGATAAGTGTAATGGCTAGTGGGAGCTGTGTGAGTAAATCTCAGTCCAATAATTTCACTTCCATGCCAGAATTACTGGTCCAAATGCAATTTGGAGCAGATCGAGTAGGACTGGAGAGGTTACCATGACCTGATATCAAGAGGCACACAAGCAACAGGTGTTAAAGTAGATCTTTAGCATGTTTGTTAGTGCACTAACTTTGTATGCAATGACCAGGTCAAATTCCTCTAGAAGCAATTTGAGGTAAACCAGAGGGTTTGAGGGTTTGGTATCGTGAAACTGATGGGAGTATACAAAGGCTAGCTAGCTAGATCTCTGCAATTTTACTCCTCTACCCTTTCAATATACACACTGGTGAAGACACCAAAGAGGATGTGGTTTTTAGCATCCTTGTTATTGTATCCATGTCAGAATCACCAGTTCAATCCAACTTGAAGCAGTTTCAGTAGAACCAAAGGGGTTACTTCTTAGACCTCCATATATACTATAGCTAACAGCTACCTGGGATTTGCCAGAGAATAGTTAATTTGTTTTGATTTGTCAATTGTGTAAATGAACATTCAAATTGTAGCTGAAGACCATGTTTGTAATTCTTCAACAGTTGTGTAGGTGACTCTAGTGTGAAGGCGTTAAGTGTGGTACTCTGGTCCTTCCTTGTCCCATTCCCTCTCTTTACTTCACTTTTAATAATCTTTCTAGACTATGTACACCTCTAAGTCTCACTAAAGCCAAACAATCTTTAAAAAATTATTCAAAATCATAAACACTACAAAATGTCTGTGAAATTCTACTCTATGTAATGTACATCTGTGTAGTATATTGCATGTAATTCTGTAAATCTGCACGATAACCTCTCTAAGATGCACGCGTGCTATTAGAGTATCATTTTGCGTATTACTGTGTATAAACAGAGAATTCCTTATTTGAACTGAAGGCCTTACTCAAGTCTTTGAATCTTTTCTTGAATGAAAACCCAACAGACCCAAAATATAAGAGGGGAAGAACACTTAAATGACTGTCTTTCAACTTCCCATATTTCACATGAGAGGCATGACGACAGAGGGAGAATAGAAGGCTTGAATATCCCTGGTATTTTTTCCCTCAGGTTTTTCAAATTACAGACCGGAGCTTGTAGTCTGAGGCAGCTACAAGCTAAATCGAGCATCCACATTCGCAACATGCAATTGGTTTACTCTACTTTCCCTTTCTATAGAGAAAAAAAAAGCCAACCACAGTTTCCATGTCTGGACTCTATAGGTTGCTTTTTCACATGGGTGTATATGTGTCGGGGCGAACTTTTCACCCAGCAACCAAGTTCATGTTGATTTGGCAGATTGAGTAATGATCGGGAAACGTTATTCATTCAAATAATTACATGTATTTTTTCTTAGTGCTTCTTTAGGATGAAAAGCCATACGCAGGGTAAAAGGTTTTGATGCTGTTCCTTTTGACTTTTTACTCTAAATAGCTGTATCATGTAATTGTTAAGTGGTCTGGCGTAGGAGCTTCAAATTTTCTCTCAAGGCCTTTTCTCTCATTATTTTCTCTAGCTGAACCAGGTTTCAGAGGACCCCTTAAAGAGGCCTGTGGTTTATGTCAAAGGAGCCGATGCGGTTAAACTTATGAACATAGTGAATAAGCAAAAGGTCGCACGAGCCAGAATCCAACATCGGCCACCAAGGGTGAGGGGTTTAAAACTTGCATTCACATATTAATATGTATAAAACTGTATAGTTCTAAATGTCTCTTAACAATTGTGCTGGTGTTGTGTATTGCAGCCTACAGAGTATTTTGATATGGGAATCTTCCTGGCGTTCTTCGTTGTGGTGTCTTTGGTTTGCCTCATCCTCCTCATCAAGATAAAGCTCAAGCAAAGACGCAGCCAGGTGAGGCTCCATAATTGAATTGCTTTGTAAAAAGAAGTCTGGTTTCATGTCAGAGGACATTTGTTTAATGACTTCCTGCCATGCCTTGTTTTCTTTTTTCTATCTCTTCTCCTGTCCATAATCGTTTCCCCACCTTTCAGAGTTCCATGAACCGGATGGCCATTCAGGCCCTGGAGAAAATGGAAACATGCAAGTTTAAGGCTAAGTTCAAGGGTCAGCGTGAGGCCAGCTGTGGAGCTTCAGACTCTGTGAGCAGTAGTTCCACATCAGACTGTGCCATATGCCTTGAGAAATACATCGACGGTGAGGTAGCATCTCAAAATGTTCAAAAGCTTTCCTGTTAAAAATATAACGGTAATATAAAAGGCATTGCCAATTAGTCATGTAATCGGCATTTTCTCAGATTGTCAGATCTCTATTGTCCCAAAACCAAACAACAGTCTAACAGATTAAAGTAATATGCCAAACCGCTACTGCAGAGCCCTGGAAAATTAGTCATGCATTCTAGTTAATTTATTTTAGTTGATTTGATTATGGGGTAATGGACCACACTGAGGTTCTTCATCATTTCTTGGTCATTTCTTGGCCTGCTTTGTTTGTTTCAAAGTATGTGAAGACTAACACTCGTGCCATTTTTTTATTCGCCTTTGTGGTTATGTGTCATACTAAAAAAGTGCACACAACAAAGAAATCAAGGCGTCTGGGAAGCACAGAGGAAGTGGCAATATAAAGGGCTCAATGGCATCAAAGGGTTTGTCTGCGATGATGAAGAAAAGCAACAAAAGCAGGGCGGAAAGGCAGCGGGAGGGGAGGGTGAGTCATGCTTGGGGACAGAATGACTTCTGTGGCTGAGATCTGTGAGGTTAAGCACAGGAGTTCAATTCTTGAAAGGGGCAGAGACACTAGTTGTTTTTTGCATAAGGCACTATACCTGAAACTTACATGTTGGAAATAGACTTAGTAGGCCAATAATATTTCTGTTAGTAGATGACTAATTGTAAGTCGCATGAGCACTTGTTTCAAGAGTTTTTAGAGTCTTTAACACTCACTATGTGTGTAATGGTGGCGCCATCTATAGTTCAAGCTCAGATGTACAGTTTAGCATCTATAGCAGTATTCTGCTTCTGGAAGGCAATCTTCCTGTAAAGTCCCTACCATTATTTAACATTTAAACCAACTAATCAAATTTCTCTAGGTAACTAGAAACTAGCAGGCTAGGGGAAGTTTAGCGCTAAATTGCAGGAGCAGTATGACACATCCAAGATCTAATTCATTGGTCACAGGGTTTTTTGGTGCCTGCAAATACTGCATCCCAGGAAGCTTCTAAATGCCATTGAAATTAGTGAAAGGGCAACAAAAATGTTAAGACATTTGTTGACTTCGAATCCTTCTCCACACCTACAGGAGTTGAGGGTGATCCCTTGTGCACACCGATTCCACAAGAAATGTGTGGACCCATGGTTACTTCAGCACCACACTTGTCCACACTGCAGGCACAATATTATTGGTAAGCATCAGAAGCAGACTCCAAAAGTTTGGCCATGATTCAGTTCTGATCTGTGCATTTTTATTTTCTTTCCAGATCAGAAAAAGGGAAACCCAGGCGCTGTTTGCCTTGATCCAGGAAACCCAGTCCATGGCCGTCAGCAGAGAGTCGTCCTCCCTGTTCACTATCCAGGAAGGGTGCACAGAGCTGGACAAGTCACAGCCTACCCTACACGGACCAGCATGGACCCCCATGGCAACCCCATCACTGTTCTAACAGTGGACCAGCACCCAGAGCAAGGCCTTTATCCCTCACAATCCTCCTTTATACGGGGTTACCCTGCCCTCCACTTGGACCACACACTAAACCCACACCATTGTGGCCTGGAGCACCGTGGCCCTGCTTACCCACAAACCCATACTTTCAAACGGCCCAAATTCCACGGTCGCAACTTTTCTCGTGCTGCCTGCTTTTCACAGTACGAGACCATGTACCAGCCACTACTATTTCAAGGCTTAACCTTCCCACAACCTGAAGGACAGCCTAGTAATGGACTCCACAAAGGTCACAATAGACCCTTCCAGCCAGGACTTTTGTATCCTACTGTGGTACACATGGCGCCAGCTTCCTCTTCCCGCCTGGGTGACTCTGGAAGCACCTCTGGACTTAGTTGTTACCACGGGACCGGTCTGTGTGTAGCGGTTACCTTGCGGACTGTCCTGGAAGCGACAGCAGCAGTAGCTCGGGTCAGTGCCATTGCTCCTCAAGCGACCTCCATGTTGGATTGTACGGAGGTCAGCAACCAGGGTGTGTACGGGAGCTGCTCGACGTTTCGAAGTTCACTCAAGCAGCGATTACGATCCCTACGTGTACCGCAGTAAGAGTCCATGTCGGGGGTCAGCTGGGGAGGCTGGGACGGTGTTTTCTGCTGCCCCTCCAGCTGATGACACTTCAGCCCCAGTATCAGGGATGATAGACTGCTTGCAACCTCCGGGTGGAGCTTGTTACAGTTCTGGGGACCAGTTGTCTAACTGTAGCCTGGAGCCCAACTGTAGTAACCACTCTTCAGTGGAAACCAGGGAACTTACTAGCACTACCTCAGCTGGGCCCCTTGAGGGCAATGTGGCAGAAAGAAGCCACAACTCTGTGAAGCCTTGTGGAGAGCAAGGGGTAGCTTGCAACTGCTGTTTCGAGGTACCGAAATTAAACCTAGAACGTACAAGTAAGGAAGGAGAGGACAGGGGACGCTGCAGGTGGGCTGCAGAGTCTCAAGCAGTCGCTTCCTCGCAGAACTTTTATAGTGTTAGCACCCGAGCAGCTGCCATCAACCAGATCATGTTAGCTATGATGGACTGCCATGCTGCTTCTACACAGAGATGACTGTGCACCGAGGAGGTGCTAATCATTACGCTGAAGACTGTTCGGTTAACGTACAGTACGCCCAAACAGACAGTGATGGCTGCATGGGACAGGGTTGCTGTGAGCTAGCGCAGCGAATACCCATAATTCCTGAGGATACAGACTGTGAATTAGGCTTGGGTCCAGAACCACAAACAAGTTTGCTTTCTTCTAGACTTACCATGGAGCGAGAGGAGAGGACTTCTTCTGAGGACACTTGTGACTTGTTTTTCACCTCAGGACAATGTAGAGGACAGGTTTATCAGCAGCCTCAAGATGAAGAGGCGAGAGCACTGTTTTCCTCAAAGAGTAATGCCGTGTCTGAAACACAAGGGAGCAGCAAAGCATCTTTTGATGGATCGGGGCTCTGATAGGAAGACCCAACACAGTGCAGGCTCTTGAAAATGAATAATGCTAAACTTTTAATAGCTATGTTGTCAAAACTCTGGAGTGTACTTAGAAAGGGTTTGTGTTTCAAATCAAGATTTAACAGTTTTTGTTTGTCAGTGTTGATATTGTTCATTCCTGTGGCCTTCAGAATCAGTCACAACAACACAACAGATATAGAAGTTCAAGGCGGCGAAAGATAATAGCTATATTTGATTTCACATACTTCCTCATGCAAACGTGAGTCTCACAGAGCATCAGTGTATGCATGCTTCTTTTTTGATTGGACTAGGACCAGGGAACGCGTCTGTAAATGTATATGGCTAACATTTGCATTTGTTTATGACTATTTAGAGTTCCATGTTATTAGCGAAGATAATTGAAATGCTCTTTTACACATATTTCATTCACAATTGCATGCATGATCAGTAAGAAGTCATACAGCATGTACTTACATCTCGATTGAATTATTTCGTTTAGAGAAATAAAAACCAAAATGGAACACTTCACGTGGAGGGGGAGGCCACATCAGGTGCTGAGCTCGTTTCTCACTTAACTAGGTGCAACTCGGCCTTGAATATGTACACCTCCCTCTTCTCTTCCTCTCTCAGGGCCTTTATCTTTTTAGTACAGACCAATAAATAAAAGCTTCTTTTGTTTTTTTTTTTAAACACTTATCAATGGAGACTACTGAGCTACATGTAAATCACACCAAAGTTTAGTTTGTCTCCAGGGTACCGTCAAAACACCACTGGTAGAATTAGAACCTGACTATTCTAGGGTTAGGATTTCTAGTATTTATAGACCCCTAATAAGTTGCTCTTTTTTTAATATATATATATAAAAGCTAACAGTTTGTCGGAAAGACGCCAAAGTATAATGGTTTAAAGAGATTTGGAATGCAGTGATATATATATTTATATGTATCAATAACCGCATGATTACCTTTAATAACTACACGTTGCACTCGTGCTTTTACACATACGCCATCATATCATCATGCCTTTCTGTTTTTACGGAGTATTTTATACTGTTTCTATGAAATGTACCCATACAGCTTATACAGGCGGTCATTTTAAGATAACTATTTATACATAGACTAAAACAGTGCCGTAATATGAGAATCTACTCTTGCCTTGCATAGCGATATGTACTGCAAATACAGCATTTTTTTTTTCTGGGTACTTGAGTCACTATTTAATATTTCGTATTGTTTTTGTAGCACTTAAGATTGTATAAAACAAGATGTGTACAAAAATTAATATTTTAAATTTTATAATTATTTTCTCCATTATCATTTTACAAATGTTAAAGGTTAGAGCTTGATCTGTGTATATTTCTGTATCTGTATAGCAGCACATTTCATAAATGGAAATATGTTCTCTGAATATTTATTGACTAATATATTTATCTTTAAGCCATGTCTTATGTTCAGAGTGTCTGTGACTGTTTTGTTTTTGAGATCACTAATAAGAGACTTTGTAAATACGTGGTAATTGCACACAAGACGATTAAATATTCTCTGACCAAAAACTGATTTAAAAATTTTTAGTACAGTTTTGTAACAAAGTGTACAAAGATCTTAAAAAAATATATGGTTTTATTAAAGTAAAAACACACATTTGACTGTTTCCTTTTCATCATAGGGATGGTTTTCATGTTATGAACCAAGTGTGGATCAACTTTTGTTAGAAATGTGATGCATGAAGTAGCAAGACTATTCGTTTCCAATCTTCCATTTTGGAATGGGATGAAACTCATTTAACCTTTATTTTATTAGGTCAGCATGACCAAAAATCAAACATAGCCCAGCTTACGTTAATAAAACTGAGATTCATATTTCAACAGCCTTTAAAAACAAAGCCACTTTCAACATCTTAATCAAACCCACAACCTTTTAATCGCTTCCATTTTCACTTGAAATATGTTTTCATGTATCGACAGAACAAATACACGAACAAAGGACTTTCCATGCTGAGTTTCCTGAAACCCCCGGTTCTCGTTTTAATTTCCTCCAGTCATTGTTTATACAACAGCACTCTCTTGTCAGAGTTCATTTAGAGAGATGGTAATACCCGAATGTGTTGACCACACAGCTTTGGTTCGCTTTAAACACTCAGAGTTTGAATCCTGAATGAATGGCAACAATTCCTCCAGTCAGGTTAAAGTACTGGACGCGGAAGAAACCAGCATCTTCAATCATTTCCTTGAATGTTTCCTGTAGAAACACAGATACAGGAATGGTTTTCCCTTTATTTAAAAAGTTGTTGATACTTAGGCAGTGCTTCCCCTTAGGTTTGAAATATACTTGCGGTGGTAGCCGGATTAAACGCATCATTTACCCACATCACATAAATAGTAAACTATATGCGACAAACAAAACATAATTTAACTTAACAATAATCGTATTTATTATGACATTTTTATACAGTTTCTTTTCAATGGGTTAAAGTAAAAAAAGACTGTTGAAATAAAAAAGAAATTCACTACTTATGCTATTCAGGAGCCATGTGCACCCACTGACAGGTAAAATCTGCTTCACTCTCAAGTTCAAAGCATACTTGAATGCCAAAGCATTTAAGATATGTATATAAAATAGCCTATGTAATATAGCCTTTGATGACATCATCAAATTAATAAAATTTACAGCAAATGACAGAAAAAAAAGGAATAAAAAAACACAGACAATATGATCATAATTACAAGATTAAAACATGTAGATTATTTAAATAAGGCAAATGTGTTGATTAACCATTAGCCCAGTCATTTTGTCCTCTTCGAGTATATAGTAACGTTTTTCTGAGTCGTTTAAATTCAAGAATGAATTATTGAATGTTTCTCTTGCTCCCTGCGCTGTCAGTTGCACAGCCAAGTGAAAGTAGGGTTAGGTAAAAAGGTGATGCAAAAACATGATTGATTAATGAACGACAGCTTTAGAAAGCAAATAGAACGTTTTAGGAAATAGAACGAATTTTTCGCACAGAACGAAAGGGTAAACGAGTGAGGATTTTCCACTACTTAATCGCGGATGTTTGGCTATATTAGGCGGATATAAAATAGTGTAAAAGGATGGTAATAATAGTAAAAAAAAAAAACTCACTAAATATACTTGGGCGGGTGTAAATATACCTGGGCGGCCCGCCCAAGTCTACGTGTGGGAAGCACTGTTCAATGAGATTTTTAACATATTGTTAACTTCCAGCCACAGCTGTATCTCTTTTAGCAATAACCCATGCATACATCCATTCAATGCCAAAGTGAATTGTGGGTAAAACGTAGTGGTCGAAAGATTTTAAGTTTAAAATCAAAAAAAAAAAAAAAAAAAATTTTTTTTAAAGACTTCAAATATTTGCATGACTTTCATGTGGCCTGGACCACAAAACCAGTTATAAATCGCGCACATATATTTTTGGAAATAGCAAAAATATATATATTGTATGGGAGATTTTTAGCATATTTAGTATTAAAATATTAAAGAAAGACTGACAAAATTTCAGCATGACTTTCATGTGAGACCCTGAAACACAAAACCATACTGCCAAAAATACATTACATAGGTCAAAATTATAGATTTTCTTTTATGCCAAAAATCATTAGAATATCAAGTAAAGATCATGTTCCATTATGTTATATTGTACATTTTCTACTGCAAATACAGAATAACTCAGTTTTTATTTGGTAATGCATTGCTAAGATCTTTTAAGGTCATTTTTCCCATTATCTTTATATTTTTAACCCTCCAGATTTTAAAATAGCTGTATCTCTGCCAAACATTATCCTATCCTGACAAAGTATACATCACTGGAAAGCTTTTGTATTCAAATTCAAAGAAAATTGACATTTATGACTGGTTTTGTAGTCCAGGGTGACATCTGACACAAAACAACTACCCATTCTCTCACACACACACACACACACTGCTAGCAGTTTATGAAACCTCTTTATAGGTTCTGAACTGGTTTTAGTTGAGACAAACTGATGTTTTTCTATAAAATGTACTTATTGCAGCTTGTCTGTCATGAATATAAAACAGCGGAATCTTTAAGGTGTTGTTACCTGGTCTGGGAACTTCCGGATACTTTCCACCAGATACTGATATGATTTCCAGTCTCCAGCAATCACTTCACCCAATACTGGGATCATCTGAAAACTGTATGCGTCATAAAGTCTGCAAAATACAGAAAATGTGGGAAAGTGATGTTATATACGGTTAATTTTACAAAAAAATAAGATAACCTAAACCATTAAAAAAACAGAAAAAAAACAGCACCTGATCTAAAAACTATATTTTTATGTCAAAATACAGTTTAATTATGCATATAGTAAAATATCTGCTTAAACCTTTCAATACATGTGAAAATGAAATGTCATATTAGGGGTAAAATAATTTCTTTTCATTCAACATAAATATATTTATGTGAAAATGAAACAACATTCGTATTCTGGATGGTACATAGTGAAATAATGAATGATCATACTACAGTTCAGATCTTTTTATTTTAAATTATTAAAACGTCTTGCAGATGAGTGTGTAAAACCTGAAGGATAGTGGGAAAACATATTATAAAAATGACAAATATTTTGGGGCTGCAATGTGATCTTTGAAGGGATTGAATGATGTTTTAGTGGATGTCTTTAATTAATCAGAGTATAAATTATTTAAAATTTTACTAAAATTAATTAATTTAATTCTCAAGTTGAAATAATAATAAAAGAATAAACACAGATGTGTACACACAAAACTAATACTAAAACTAACTAACATTATTCAATTAAAATGACCATTAGCTGTATATTAAAAAAATATAAACTAATCCAAACATAAAGACTAAAATAGTATCTCAATGATGCTAAAAGAACTTCAATGACCTTGCGAGAAGAGGATTGGTGACTTTGCTGAATTCTAGACACATGAAACGTCCGCCTGGCTTAAGGACCCGAAAAGCCTCTTGTAAAGCCTGCAAATACAGACAACATCACCTCAGACAAAACTAACACCCAGCCAACAGTGACAGAATTCAAATGTGACCCTGGACCACAAAACCTTATGTGGGTGTATGTTTGGCAATAGCCAAAAATGTGCATTGCTAAGTTCATTCACACAACTTTAAAGATGATTTTTCCTCTATATTTTTTCTATCAGATTCCAACAAATGTTGTTCTATTGTAACAAACCATGCATTAATAAAAATGCCTTAATGGTCAAAGGCAGTGGTCTCAAACTCAATTCCTGGAGGGCCATAGCTCTGCATAGTTTAGCTTCAACCACCTCCAACTCACACCGGCTCAATAGTCTCTAGTAGTCTTGAACACCTTGATTAGTTGGATCAGCTGTGATGGATTAGTGTTGGAGCAAAACTGCAGAGCTGCAGCCCTCCAGGAATCCAGTTTGAAAGGTCACAAATACTTTTCTTTAACTACTGAAATAAATAATAGTTCACTCAACATGAAATGCACATTTTTATACATACAGTTGAAGTCAGAATTATTAGCCACCCTTTGATTTTTTTTTTTTCTTTTTTTTAATATTTCCCAAATGGTGATTAACAGAGCAAGGAAATTTTCACAGTATGTTTGATAATATTTTTTTTTTCTGGAGAAAGTCTTATTTGTTTTATTTTGGCTAGAATGAAAGCAGTTTTTAATTTTTTTAAAAACCATTTTAGGGTCAAAATTATTAGCCCGTTTAAGCTATTTCTTTTTTCGATAGTCTACAGAACAAACCATCATTATACAATAACTTGCCTAATTACCCTAACCTGCCTAGTTAACCTAATTAACCTAGTTAAGCCTTTAAATGTCACTTTAAGCTGTATAGAAGTGTCTTGAAAAATATCTAGTAAAATATTATTTATTGTCATCATGGCAAAAGGTAAAATAATTCAGTTATTAGAAATGAATTATTAAAACTATAATGATTAGAAATGTGTTGAAAAAAATCTCTCTGTTAAACAGAAATTGGGGAAAAAATAAACAGGGGTCTAATAATTCTCACTTCAACTGTATATATTTTAGAAAAGCAACTTTGGGTATGTACAGACATAGACAAAATTATTGGTACCCTTCCACTGAAGAAAAAACTACAGTGGTCTAGGGGTGTCAAAAGTATCGAGTTTGGTACCATTCGGTACTGAAATTTTAAAAACGTAAATTTCCCATTAACATTTGAGCAGTGTCCGTATATATCTGTGTTTGCACTCGATGAACAGCGGTGAAGAACGATAAACTGATGACCATCACGGCCAATCTCAATCATTTCTGTAAAGCATGGGAACGTAATGGCCAATCAGCGGTGTTTATAAACACACTGAAATGCTAATGGATGTTTTTTTAAAATTCAGTATCTATTAGTACCGAACTCTGTACTTTTGACTCACTGACACAACTTAAAAAAGTGAAAAAAGTGATGATTAGTAAAAACGACTGAAAACAAACTTATGAAAATAAGATGTTGATACACTGTAAATCCCAAAAAGTTAAGGTAACTCAAACCATTTAAGTTCAAAAACTAATCCTAATGAGTACTGTGAACTTAATCCATTTGAGAAAACGAAGCTATTTGAGCACAGTAAAACCCAATAAATGAAGAGAACTCAAACCAACTGAGTACTGTAAAACCCAATGGCCCAGTTTCACAAACAGAGCTTAGCTTAAGCCAGGACTAGGCCTTAGTTGAATTAGGCTATTTAAGCCACATTTATCAAAATGGCCTTAGAAAAATATATTACTGGTGTGCACCTGGAGACAAAAAATTACACTGATGTATTTTAAGACATCTTACTGCAAGTTATTTTGAGTTAAGACAGCTCAAACATGCAATTTAATCTTGACTAGCCTTAAACCTTGTTTGTGAAACCGGGGGAATAAGTTAAGGTAACTCAAACCGTTTGAGGAAACCGATTGCTACAAACCATTTGAGTTAAAAAACCTAATCTATATGAGTACTGTGAACTTACTCCATTTAAGCTGAAGTAATGAGGTATTTAATTTACTCATTACCTTCAACACGGAGTTCAAAACTCTTTTCAAATGAGTAGATTTTACTTTCTGTAAATTTTGAGCTAACTACACTCATTTCATTTGATAAAGTTGACTATTGGGTTTTACAGTTTATGAATTGTGGTTCAACAGAAGTATTAAAATAGGCAAACTAATGAAACTGCCGTAAGCAAAATTAAAAGGTACCAACAATTTTCTCCACGTCTGTAATATGAATTACATTAAATGAAAATTAATTAAATGCTACGGTCAGTAATGTGGTCTGACTGAAGAAAATGCATGGTAATCTCAGGTGTCAAAACTGTTGCAGAATGCAGTCTTTACTTGCTCGATGTGGGTGACGTTTCTGATGCCGAACGCAATCGTGTACATGTCAAACTGATCGTCGTCAAATGGCAGCTCTTCTGCATCCCCTGCAACCCATGAAAGACCTGCGAAATGTAGAAATCAACATTTACACTTAAAAACAGGAATTCACTCGCCCTCAGATGGTTCCAAATATTCACGTCATTCATTTTTGTTGTTGTTTAACATTAAAGAAAATAGCTGTGTCTGAAACTTGGACAGCTGATGTAAATAGTGCGAGCCAGAGATCAGTCTGATGTGGACGGCTTTATAATGAACCATCCAAAAAATTTGTCATTTTTTTTTGGCTTTGCGAATTAAACACCCCAGCTTTTTCGTCACATTTATGGTATTATTTGATAACAAAGACAACAAAACACCTGCTTGTTATTTGTTTTTTGAATTATATTTCAAAATAAAAGTGCTACTTTGTTCGAAAAAAACGTAAATATTACTACTGAAATGTATTTAATACTATATAAAAGGTTTTTTGGTGATGGCAGATTAAAGACACCTCTCATACGAAGAATGAAGTCACATGCAGAGTGTAAAAATCTTGACGGTTCTGTGGGTCTCGTCTATCAAATCTGTCTTTAATTTGTATTCTGTATTGGATTCAAGTCAGGTGATTGGCTGGGCCATTCTACAGCTTGATTTTCTTTCTTTGAAAACATTTGAGAGTTTCCTTGGCTGTGTTTTGCATCATTGTCTAGCTGAAATGTCCACCCTGGTGTCATCTTCATTGTCCTGCTAATGTAGATGCTGGACTGAAGCAGCTTATATATTAATTTACAATGAGGAAGGGCAGAGGGTTGTTGAATAACTACTGAGAGATTTCAGCTGCTGTCTGGGATTTCACTGCCTCTCTACACCTCCCTTTCTTCATGTGTTCAATACTTTTTCCCTGTGTCATTTTTTATTTTATTACACATACAAAAACAAATTAGTTTTGTTTTCCTTTCACATATGGATTTATTTGGCTGTTACCAACATCTGGTGAAAATTTCAAGTCGTCAGCACCTTTACATATATGTTTTCTGAGAAAAATGGTGACATGTTCAATACTTATTTATCCTAATGTAATTTTCCATTACGTCATTATATGGGTTCATGCCAGCTGCATTTCTTTTTCTTTAGTTCTTTTGCCACTTTGTGTTGAATTTTGGGAAATGCCACTTCAACGTGTGTACATCAATTTGATTTTAGAGTGAATTGTGGGTAAAAAGTAGTGGTCGAAAGAAACTTTTGGATTTAATTGAGGGTGAGTCAATAATAAAATAACAAATTTTTCAGATGAACTCTCCTTTTAAAGACGAGTATACCTGTAGTGATTCCTGCGTCTTCTGCTTTTTGTTTTCCAACTTTGAGCATCTCTTTGTTGATGTCACACACCACAGCCCACGACTGTGGAGGTCCTGCTTCATCAGACACGTAGTGACCCGCGATGTCCTTCCACGACGGCGTCTGCTGGGATTTTGCTCTGAGCCGCTGCTGACGATCATACATCGAGCGTGTGTACTCCAGAAAGCGGAAGGAGATGTCACCTACAGCAGATTAACGCAGACAGACTCCTTCATAAACAGCAGATTCAAAGACTTTTTAAAGTACCATTAATTTCAAATCATGTACCTGTAAGTCACACCGCCAGCATATGTAGGGGAATGAATGTTCTTACTGTACTTAACAATTCATTTACACTTTATATTTACATTAAAATGTCAGATTGATGATGATATTTTGAATGTGTCATTTAAAAAAAATTCTAAGAGCTTTAACAAAATTAGTTGAACTCAGTGCTAATAATATTCAAATGTGATTTCGGAAATATTGATAAAATGTGCATCATTTGTCAGTTCTTGTACAAAATTTCATTGGAAGATTTTTTTTTCATTCTGTTTTTAGCAGCAGCACACAGTACAGTTGAAATAACACTATAGACTAATTTAATTTAAGCACTTTCAAAAACCTGTGTTTGCTTTTAAGTAATTTCCAGGCCTTGAATCAATACGCATGTCTGAAATGAAAGTATTAATTAAAAAGCATGTGAACCCTGCACAGAGCTGGATTCATCTGCACTTCTAGGACAGAGGTTTCTGGGCTTTGTGGTTTCCAATCTTTTAGTTTATGGACCTATATGGAACTATTAACATCCTTGCACTACTTGACAAAAGTCTTGTCGTTGATTCCAGTTGTAAGAGCAACAAATAATAAGTTGACTTCTAGTTGATCATTTGGAAGTGTCAGAAGGTAGATTTTTCAGATGAACCATCTGTTGAACTGCATCCCAATCATCACAAATACTGCAGATGACCTATTGGAACCCACATGGACCAAAGATTCTCATAGAAATCAGTCAAGTTTGGTGAAGAAAAACCCATGGTTTGAGGTTACATTCAGAATAGGAGAAATCTGCAGAGTGGATGGCAACATCAACAGCCTGAGCTATCAAGACATTTGTGAAATTCTTCAGCAGGATAGCGCTGCTCCTCATACTTCAGCCTTCACATCAAAATTCCTAAAAGCAAAGAAGGTCAAGGGGCTCCAGGTTTGGCCAGCCCAGTCAACAGATTTCAACATTATTAAGCATGTCTGGGGTAAGATGGAGGAGAAGATGAATCCAAAGAATCTTGATGAACTCTGGGAGTCCTGCAAGAATGCTTTCTTTGCCATTTCAGATGACTTTATTAATAAGAGTCATTGCAGAGATGTATGGATGCAGTCGTCCAAGCTCATGGGAGTCATACACAATATTAATTCTTTTTCCACTGCACCATGACTTTATATTCTATACTGTACATTATTTACGTTAAGTGACAAGACTTTTGTCTAAGCAAAGTCAGACCTTACTGTCCTAATTAAATAATTTTAAATCAAGGCATTGTTGTATTTTAATTTTGGTAAAATAAGCATAATCTAGATGCCTTTGCCTTTCATATAAACCACTTCTGATACCAAATGGTCAACAAGAAGTCAAGTTATTATTTGTTGTTCCTAAAACTTAAATAGGCAACAAGACGTTTGTCAGGTAGTGAGGGAACTCAATGCTAAATGTTGCTACTAGTGGGGAAATGTTTTAGATAATTTAAATAGTATTTCATTCATCAAGGCTGTAATTTATATTAAAAAAATTAATGTATTACTGCGACATGTTTTTTAAAACTGTTTTATTTTAACATTTTTAATCATGTAAATTATTCCTTTGTCTATTACTTCAGCCATTGGGGAATTGGTGCTCAATTATGAAAAAATGCTCAAAATTAAAATTAGCTCAAAAATGGTTCTCATTATCAACAATCATGATGATAACACATTTTGTTGTTTAATATTTGGTGGAAACTGATATAACCTTTTTTTCGGGATTCTTTGGTGGATATAAACAAACAGAAATAAAAAAAAAATAATTAATTTAAAGGGATAGTTCACCCAAAAAAGGAAAAAATTGTTCATTTACTCACCCATGTTTCAAACTAGTGAGTTTATTTCTCCTATATAAAGAAGATATTTTGAAGAATAATGATAACCTGTAACCTTTGATTTCCATGGTATTTGTTTTAACTATGGAAGTCAATGCTTACAGTTTTCTTCAAAATATCTTCTTTTGTGTTCAACAGAAGAACGAAAAAAAAAATAATAATAAAGTATTAGAACATCTTAAAGGTTGAGTAAATGGTGAGTAGATTTTCCTTTTTGAGTGAACTATCAAGACCTTAGTTACTTCAAACCTCTGAATTGAAGTGAATATCACAAAACATGATAAGCAGCCCCATGATTTAAACATTGACAATAATCAGAAATGCTTCTTCAGCAGCAAATGATTTTGGAGGCTCACGTGACACTAAGGAAAGGAGTAATGAACTGTAGTGATAGTCGGGATGTACCTGTGCCACCAGCCGTGTCAAGCAGCCGCAGTCCTGGCTGAGGGTTCATGATGTGTAGAAGTGTGTCTTTCCACAGCCTGTGGATCCCCAAACTCATGGCGTCATTCATCACATCATACTTCTTGGCCACACTTTCAAACACCTTATACACTGATATCAGAGAAATACATTATTAACCTTTTTTTATTTTTGTTTGGGAAATTGTTTTGTTCACAATAAAAAAAAATGCAGCCTTCTTTTCCACATTTCTAAATTTAAATTGATGCGTTTAATAAATCTATTAGATTAGTTTAAAACAAAAAAAGATACTTTTTTTAATATTACGATAATTATTTTGGTAAAGTCTAAGTTGTTTATATTTTCTCTCATTCTTTTATTGTTTATTTAATGTTTGTTATGGTAAGGTATTGTCATCATTACTGTTGCTATTACTGTTGCACATTTTTTGAGGTAATGTGTGCATGTTTGATGTTTAAAACGTAAATAAAAACGTAAAGTCTTATATGTACGTCACAGACAGTAGAAAAATAACGAGAGAAACAGAAATGTAATGGCCATTAAAGAAACGCAGACGTTGTAATCATATTTATAGCTTGTATTATATATTTTGTGCAGCAGATGCTTTTATCCAGCTAAGGATAACAGTGTTTGCAACTCACCTTTCTCTGCTTTCTCCTCTTCTGGGACTGTTTGGAAACCAAAGTGCGTACTTCTTCCCTCCGTGCTGTCGCTATATCCACGACATGCTGGGATTGCAGCACGACGACATAAATATTTGTTTCGACACCGTGAAACATGGCGAATATTTCTCGTGGAGTCGGAGAGAACTCTAAGGACAAATGCCCTGACGGGGGCCGCCATGTTTCTCTCAAATTCAGTTGCGTAAGCAGCTGCGTCATAATCCCTTAACGCGACGAATTGTAGTTTCGGCGGATGTTTGTTGGACTACAAAAGGGTCGATTGAGTGATTTCCAAACAGTTTTTTTTTGCCCACACTGACTAAGAGACCCCGTGCATCACCATCATTAAAAAAGCAAACTTTTTCTCCTTGTCACAGAAAGGATGAGAAATTACACCGTAAAACCTCAAAAGTTAAGGTAACAAACCGTTTAAGGAAACTGATTGCAACAAACCATTTAAGTTCAAAAACTAATCCAAATGAGTACTGTGAACTAAATCCATTTGAGTAAAACGAA
The DNA here is from genome assembly GCA_903798195.1 of Danio kyathit. Classification (NCBI taxonomy): domain Eukaryota; kingdom Metazoa; phylum Chordata; class Actinopteri; order Cypriniformes; family Danionidae; genus Danio; species Danio kyathit. Next base: position 100,746 of record CAIGQS010000094.1, read on the forward strand.
GCTTTGAGCACAGTAAAACCCAATAAATGAAGAGAACTCAAACCAACTGAGTACTGTAAAATTCAATAAGTTAAGGCAACTCAAACCATTTGAGGAAACCAATTGCAACAAACCATTTGAATTAAAAAACTAATCTATATGAGCACTGTCAACTTACTCCATTTAACTCAAATTTTGAGTTAACTACACTCATTTCATTTCAACTGTTGGGTTTTACAGTGTATCTAATGTAGGCTATCATATACTATAACTGTATTATACTCAAATATATTTATGTATTTCTTACCTTAAAAACTTGAAATATTTATGAATTTAACTTTTTTCATTGTTGTGTGGATCTTGTCTCGCAAAGGAGAAATTAATTAACCTTATTAAATTAATTTTAAATGCTTTTTTTTGTAAGAAAGAGAAATGAATCTATGCATTTCACTGCATATCATACTGTGTATGATTCACCTTTATTTCTATAGCGCTTTTACAATGTTTATTGTGTCAAAGCAGCTTCACATAGAAGATTATAATAAATTGAAACAGTGTCAGTTAAATTTTCAGTGTTTCAGTTCAGTTTAGCTCAGTTCAGTGTGGGTTAATAATCACTACTGTGAGTCCAAACACTGAAGAGCAAATCCATCGATGCGCAGCTTTACAGATCCAGAACCATGCAAGCCAGTAGCGACAGTGGCGAGGAAAAAACTTCACCAATTGACGGTGTATGACTCTGTATGTGAGAAATAAAATTTTAATTTGAAAGATTTACTTTTATCTTTTTATAAATTCTTGTTCCATTACTGTGTATCGTCACACACAAAAAGAGAGGGAAACTGTGTAAACTGCACACTAATTTTATTTGGCAGGAAAAAAAAAAACTTTTCTTTTTAAATAAAACATATAATAATAAAAATAAATATAAATAAAATACATAAAATAATTAATAATATATAAATAAAACGTTTTATACATAAATGTATATGTATTACAAACTTGAAAACATTTGATTTATTATTGTTTTATTTTGTAAATGTCTTTTTTCTGTTATTAAGTCACACAAAGGAGGGGGAACTGTGAAATAAATGTTATTTAAGATATAATAACTGTATTATAGACAGAAAAGATTTAGTAGACAGAGTGATCTATTGCTAAATATGTTATTTCACTATTCTTTCTTTACTGTGTATTTTATGTGATAATTCTATTAGGCATTAAAGAATTTACACAGACAGATGTATTGATAAATATGTATATTCCATTTGATTATTTTAGTATCATTGGACTGACACATTTTCAATTTACTAGAACTTCTACAGTATGTTAAGCTGCTTTGACACAATCTACATTGGCAAATCGCTATAGAAATAAACTTGAATTGAATAGAATTTAATATTTAGTATACAAGCTCATTGTAAAATGGTTATGCTTTGGCAATTCAAGGCACATTAACACATTAAGATGAAAGTAAAACATGTGTATATATTTCAGTGTTTTACTTCTGAAACACTGCTTGAAATATCATGTAATCTTTTTATTTATTATTGTTTAAATAAACTTTCAACACATCCCAAATAAAATGAAGCGTTTTGTAACTCCTACCAGTAGGTGGCACTGTAGGATTCATAGTCATAGTCATGCTGGTAAAATACTGCAGTGAACTTTGAGTGACTTTATGAGTGACTTATTATGAGGTTATTTAATAAGTAAACTAGGCTTATTTGTGTTATGGTATAATCAGACAAACACCATATAAGTCAACACTCAATGATAATAGTTTACTCAGGTAAGTAACGTAACTCAACAATTTTTTTTTCTGTAATTCATATTTGTTCATTCAATCATTTCCCTTAGGCTTAGTTCCTTTATTCATCAGGGTGACCACAGCGGAATGAACCGCCAGCTTACCCAGATGTACTATAGCTTTGAGGGTTGTAACTGAGATTGAAACTACAAATGAACAAACGGCTTTCCAATGTTACTGCAGTTCTATTTGATTAAACAACCCCCACAATACATTGTACTGTATTTATCTTGCACATGTATCAATGCAGATGAAGCATGATCATTTATCAATATGAATATTGAATGTACTCTATATATTGTTGTGGTAGCAATGCTACAGTATCAATGTAACATGCAAAAATTTGCTTGAAATAAAAAAACGTTTCAAACAGATGTTAATGTTCAAGTATCTTTTCTTTTAATTAACTGTATTATATTTGTGTGGAAAAATTAGGTAGTGGTATGTGTTTTATTGCAGACCAAAGATTTATCTTAAAGGACTGCTTAACAATGCAAGCTTAATTTAAGTTTCAGTATTTTTTATTTCAGTAATTTAAACAGAAACAAACAATTAAATGGATCTTAACAAGACCATGCTGGTCTACCAGCCAGTGTTGCCAACTTAGCAATTTTGTTGCTAGATTTAGCAACTTTTCATACTACCCTAGCAACTTTTTTTTTCAAAAAGCACCTAGCAACAAATTCAGCAATTTTTAGCAACATTTGGCTTCTCTTAGCAATTTTTAAAAAGTGACTCAAAAGAGCAATGGCTGCAGGCTTCACTCAGTAGAGTAAATTGCTAGCTCAGATTGTTTTTCATAACTGTTAATTTACTGATATTTTATAACATTCTTATCAAAGTGTTTGTATTGCTTTTACAAATAGTCAACTATATTTTCATACAAATCTAAATGGACATATTTCGAATAATGTTTTTGCTGAGATGGCCAGTCAATTTGAGAATACATTAATTATTTTGTATACTACATAAAGATGTAATTTTGAGTTGCGATTGCGTAATGACGTCATCACGCAAAGTAATATGTTAATAAAAACCTATTTATTATGCATCTGGATGTAACGTTTTAATAAAATATAATACACGCCGCCTGACAGAGTAAAGACATGACGGACTTGATAGATACTACGTGATGACATCACTGATATGCAAATTGGTGCGTGACGTCATCGGGCAACATTTAGCTACTTTTCATTGTAAATAGTTGGCAACACTGCTACCAGCATCACCAGCATTACCAAGCTGGTAGACCAGCATTGACCAGCATGGGAATTTTTCAGCAGGGTATCCAGCATATGTATTTTACGCAGCGGATGCCCTTCCAGCCGCAACCCATCACTGGGAAACATCCATACATACCCACTCATTCACACACACACACACACACACACACACACACACACACACACACACACACACACACACACACACACACACACAACGACCAATTTAGTTTATTCAATTCACCTATAGTGCATGTCTTTGGACTGTGGGGGAAACCGGAGCACCCGGAGGAAACCTACGCCAACACGGGGAGAACATGCAAACTCCACACAGAAATGCCGACTGACTCAGCCGGGATTCAAACCAGCGACCTTCTTTGCTGGGAGGCTACAGTGCCCCTTCAAAACATACTAAATAAAATAAAGTGTTTTGTAACTCCTACCAGTAGGTGTCACTGTAGGGTTCATATTCATATGCTTGTAGAAAACTGAAGCGCTGCTTCGGACTAAACTCCCTGTAAAATAAATATTGGAGTGACTTTATGAGTGACTTATTATGAGGTCATTTAATTAGTAAAGGCTGATTTGGGTTATGGTATAGTCAGACAAACACCATTTAAGTCAACACTCAATGATAATATTATTCAGGTAAGTTCAACTATTTTTTTTCTGTAGTTCATATTGGTTTATTCATTCATGCATTCATTCATTTTCCTTCGGCTTAGTCCCTTTATTTATCAGGGGTCGCCACAGCGGAATGAACCGTCAACTTTTCCAGCATTTGTTTTACACAGCGAATGCCATCCAGCTGCAACCCAGCACTGAAACATCCATACACACTCATTACACACTACGGCCAATTTAGTTTATTCAATTCACCTATAGCGCATGTCTTTGGACTGGGGGAAATAGGAGCACCGGTAGGAAACCCACGCCAACACGGGGAGAACATGTCAACTCCACACAAAAATGCAAACTGGCCCAGCCGGGATTCAAACCAGCTACCTTCTTGCTGTGAGGCTACAGTGCCCCTTCAAAACATTCATTCATTGATTTTCTTTTTAGCTTAGTGCCTATATTAATCAGGGGTCACCACAGCGGATTGAACCGCCAACTTATCCAGCGAATGCTTTACGCAGCGGATGCCCTTCCAGCTGCAACCCATCACTGGGAAACATCCATACACACCCATTCACACACATACACTTCGGCCAATTTAGCTTATTCAATTCAGCTATAGGGCATGTCTTTGGACGCAGAGGAAACCCAAACAAACACGGGGAGAACATGCAAACTTCACAGAGAAATGCCAACTGGCCCAGTTGGGATTTAAACCAGCGACCTTCTTGCTGTGAGACTAACAGTGCCCCTTCAACATTTATTCATTTTCTTTTCGGCTTAGCGCCTTTATTAATCAGGGGTCGCCACAGCGGAATGAACCACCAAACTTATCCAGTGAATGCTTCCAGCTGCAACCCATCACTGGGAAACATTCATACACACTCATTCACACACATACACTGCAGTCCTGTACCACATGTTTTTATACTTGTGGGGGAAACCGGAGCACCCGAGGAAACCCATGCGAACACAGGGAGAACATGCCAACTTCACAGAGAAATGCCAACTGGTCCAGTCGGGATTCAAACCAGCGACCTTCACAGTCATACACATACTAAATAAAATAAAGTGTTTTGTAGCGCCTACCAGTAGGTGTCACTGTAGGATTTATATTCATAGTCATGCTTGTAGAAAACCGAAGCGCTGCTTTGGACTGAACTTAGTGTAAATAAATATTTGAGTGACTTTATGTGAGGTAATTTAATAAGTAAAGGCTTATGTGGGTTATGGTATTATCAGACAAACACCATTTAAATCAATACTCAAAGATAATAGTTTGCTCAGGCAAGTAGGGGAGCGCGGGGCACAAAGTTACGCGGGGTTAAATGTAACACGGAGTTTTAAGGTATTTGCTCAGGGTTAATCATGGCATGCTTCCGAGGTTTTCACCGCAGTGTCGGCAGACGTCTTCTTGCCAATTATTGAAAATTTTCGGCGACTTTTGGATGAGAAACACAGGAGAATCCATTTTTGCAGCATAAAAGTATTTTTTATTATAGTCGATATTTTTTTATTTTGAAAAAATTGGTGAAAGTTTGAACTTAAAATCTTATATTGTTGTGATTACCGTCTTCTAGGCTAAAAGATTAAACCATTTTGAAAGATGTATAAAACACAGTGACTGCTAGCCAGTTTTGAGTAAAACATGACACAGCGGGGTTAACGGGGTGTTACAATTAAGCCACACACTGTTGGACAAAAATACACTAACTAAATACTTTTTTTTTAATTTTGAGAGTAACGCTGAGAACTTTTAAAATAAAAATGTTTTTAATAAAAAATATATATATTTTTTATAGAAAAAAATATTTTATTGCTAATAACATACCTGCCAACACTCGCGTTTTTCCCGGGAGTCTCCCGTATTTCAGACCCGTCTCCCGTATTGTTCTGTCTCCCGGTAAACTCCCGGAATTCCCCCGCCCCCCCCGCACCTCAGCATTTTGGTACAGTCCGGGCTGAAACTTGGGCTGCGTCTGAAACCGCCTACTACTCAGTAGGTACTGCATTTGAATTTAAACGTACTACTCGGCCGTTAGAAAAGTACGTTCTATACAGTATGAATGTGAGCAGTATGAATGGAATTCAGACGTACTACATCCGCCATTTTGTCATGGTCACGTGACCTACCTGCGTCAGTTGCGTCGCTTTACTTCCATTCATGAATTCTCTCGCGGGGCATCATGGGATAGCGCAGCGTCCATGGGATGCGCACTTCAGAATCTCGCCGGAAGTAGTAAGTCATCCGGGTACTTCTCGCATACTGATTTTCGAATTCTATGAATTCGGACATACTACTCGGCTCGCATACTGATTTTAGCGTACTGTATAGTATGGAAGTATGCGGTTTCGGACGCAGCCTTGGTGCTTGTGCTCTTCTGGTCGCGCGCTACAGTTCGCGTGCCCCCATCTTCCCAAACCTCTCACCCCTCCCGCTCCCCGCTCTTCAGTTTGCGCCAGTGTTGCCAACTTAGCGACAAATTTTCAAAAAAGCGACTAGCGACAAATCTAGCGACTGTTTTGTGTGTTACTGGCGATTTTTATAGACTGTCGTTTGTCCATTACTGTACCGTCCCTACTCTTCTCAACGAGCCTCCCCTGCAGCCTGAGAGCAGAGCACCTCTCTGCGTACCGACGGCAAATGATTTAGAACAGGTGGCAGTTTGAAGGTATTTCCCTTGTACAGTCAACCCGATCTGCTTCTCCTTTATTTTAACAATTTAATTTGACCGTTTATTCTTGTTCACAATCAGAGATGTTTTAAGTGAGAGTTTCAGAACTTGTCTGAGTTTATTACGTCTGAGCGATTGCTGCAAATTCCCTACTCATCTATAATGACATACTGTATTCAAACAGCAATACATTTAGTTAAATTGACAAGCTTACATAAAGCATAGTACGAATATAAAATACCCAATTTATTTACCATAGGCTGTTAAACAAACAGAAATGGTAGAACGCGATGACGTCAGTAATATGCAAATTAGCGTATGACGTCTTCCGGAATTTACGAACCAAATGTTGGCAGGTATGGCTAATAATGCAAATAAATGCATTGTATAATAATGGATAAATGGATAATAATGCAAATAAATTCAAATATGTTTATCCAATAAACACAAAAAATAATAAACATGCTGTGCTATGTAGAATAAAAAAGAAATGAGCCAATTACTGAGGAAATATAGCTACTATTTAAAGTAAACTGAATTTAAATTAACTGTGTGAAATCTGCCTTTATAAGCATGTGTTACAACTAACCCCCTGTCTGTTACAACTTCCCCCGCAGGTGGGGTAAATAGTAATATTTTTACCCCTGGCACTTTTGGCAATACTGCACAGAAACCACAGGTCCGGCAATCATAATTCCAGTGCTTATTTGTAGGAGAGGCTTGTGTGTTGTTGGTAAAAACAAATATGGTTTGTCTAACCCGATTACTTTGTTCATTATTTGACCAAAACCAAAAAGTGTTACTTTGTGCCCCGCTCTCCCCTAACGTAATCAACGTTTTTTCTGTGATTCATATTTGCGTTACGTTGTAATGCTTTGTGAATATTTTCACCTCGCATACTATGAACATCTGCAGGTGGGCAGCTGGGACTACACACACATACAGACACACACACAGAGGGGGAAATGGCTTACACATGGGGCCTGTAATACAGGCTTTGTTTGTGCATCCACTCTGCGTCTGGTAGTCATTTTATCTGATAAGCATTTGAGAAACGAAGAAAACATCAGAGCTGAATTTCTTCCTTCCTTCGCTTTTTTCCCACTCTTCAGCAGATGTTAGTGTTTTGGAGGTCTGTCTAGTTGCATGCTTGTTTGCATATTTCCCCCTTTGTCATATCTGTTTAATAAAACTGTGGCTGTGTGTGCAACTTTGGTAATCTTGCAAGCAAATTTCAGAGTCTCCTAAAGCAACTAATTTGCATTGTAAATCCCCCTTCACTATGTAAATACATGTCATCATTAATAAAGAAAGCACAAGTGACAAGTCAAACACGACAGGCATAAGAAACATGCATATTTATTTTCGCACTCGGGACACATTAAATAAAAACTACAAAGGTACTTATACAAAAGATAGATTATATCCCATTTGACATCCAAAATAACAATAATTTATGGTATAAATTAAAATTTTCACTATTTTATTTACAATTCCATGAAAACAACATCTTTTTTATTTTTATTATCCCTGGAAGCATCCCTTTTTCCCCAAAGTTGTTGGGATTCCTATCTCAGTTTCTCAGAAAGAAAGCCCACTGACATTGTGATAAACCACAAAAGGATATGACACTTTTTTCCACTGCTAAAAGTGCTATGGCGTTCGGGTTTTTGCCATCTAAATGGACGCCTGGTTTCTGCATTATTCACCAGCCTTTCCAGACGAATGTGACCTTGTTAGATTTAACCTGTCACTTTGGGTTTGTCTCTTTCTCTCTCTGTGACACTTTAGTATGCATGGGCAGCCCTGGGCACTGCAGAGCTCCGGGTATGACGAAGTATGAAATAATTAACAGAGTGCAGATGAGAACACGACCAAAATACAGCATCAGGTCAGACAAATATCACATCTTTGCATTTCGATTGGGTAGGTGAGTACTTGCTTAAAGAAACACACCACTTTATTCGAAAATAGGCTAATTTTAGAAGACTCCTTGAGATTAAAAGTTGAGTTTTACCATTTTTTAGTTGAAAACAGGTCTGGCCGGGAGCACTTTTAGCTTAGCTTAGCATAGATCATTGAAACGGATTAGACCATTAGCCTTGATTTTTATGCCAGAATGAGAGTATACTTCTTAGCCATATCAACCTTGAAAATAGCAACATTTAATTTTCCATCTGTCTTCGTACACGATACAGAAGAGTCAAGCTTTAAATAGGAAAATAATCAAAACATTTTTGAGCGAGATGCTAATGGTCTAATCCAATTCAATGATTTATGCTAAGATAAGCTAAAAGTGCTCCCTCCAGACCCGGAGATCAGCTGAATGGATTAAAATTGTGAAATTGAACTGTTTAGGGGAGATGTAAAATAAAAGTCTATTGTCAAAACAAATTGGTGTGTTCATTTAACAGAGGTTGAGAACATGACCAAAATACAGCATCAGGTCAGACAAATATGACATATTTGCATTTCGATTGAGTACTTGCTTAAAGAAACACTCCACTTTATTTGAAAATAGGCTAATTTTAGAAGACCTAGAGATTACAAGTTGAGTTTTACCATTTTTTTTGTCAAAAAAAGGTCTGGCTGGGAGTACTTTTAGCCTAGCTTAGCATAAATAATTGAAACAGATTAGACCATTAGCATTTCGGTCAAAAAATAACAAAAATATTTGAAAATGTTCCTATTTAAAGATTCTCTCTCATTCCAGAGTATTTTCAGGCATTGCTTAATATCATTGCACCTGCTACAGCCAAGGAATGACAGGAGAGTCCCTTGATTATTATGCGAGAATGAGAGTATACTTCCTAGTTATATTGGCCTAGAAAACAGCAACTTTTAATTTTCCGTCAGTCTTAGTACACAATTTAACTACAGATATATCAAGCTAAAATAAGAAAATTAACAAAACTCTTTGATCCTTTTTGAGCGAGATGCTAATGGTCTAATCTGATTCAATGATTTATGCTAAGCTAAGCTAAATGCTTTCGCCAGACCCGGAGATCAGCTGAATTAATTAAAATTGTAAAATTGAACTGTTTAGGGGAGATGTAAAATAAAAGTCTATTGTCAAAACAAAATGGAGTGTTCATTTAACAGAGGTTGAGAACATGATCAAAATACAGCATCAGGTCAGACAAATATGACATATTTGCGTTTCGATTGAGTACTTGCTTAAAGAAACACACCACTTTATTTGAAAATAGGCTAGTTTTAGAAGACTCCTAGAGATTACAAGTTGAGTTTTACCATTTTTCAGTCGAAAAACAGGTCTGGCCGGGAGCACTTTTAGCTTAGCTTAGCATAAATCATTGAAACGGATTAGACCATTAGCATTTCAGTTCGAAATTTGAAAAAGATTTGATAATTTTCCTGTTTTAAAAATTCTCTCTCATTCCAGTGTATTTTCAGGTACTGCGTAATATCATTGCACCTGCTACAGTCATGGTATGGCAGCAAGTCCCTTGATTATTACGCCAGAACGAGAGTATAGTTCCTATCCTTATCAGACTAGAAAATAGCAACTTTAAACTTTCTGTCAGTCTTAGTACACAATGTAACCACAGAAATGTCAAGCTTATTTTTGAAGTCAAGCGGTTATTTTTGAAAAAGATGCTAATGGTCTAATCCGATTCAATGATTTATGCTAAGCTAAGCTAAAAATGCTCCCGCCAGACCCGGAGATCAGCTGAATGGATTAAAAATGGTAAAACTCAACTGTTTAGGGGAGACGTAAAATAAAAATTTATTTAAAAAAAAGGAGTGTTCATTTAACTGTTGTTGTATTACAGCATAGTTCTCAAACTGGATTCCTGGAGGGCCGCAGCTCTGCAGAGTTTTGCTCCAACCCTAATCAAACACATCTGATTCAACTAATCAAGGTATTCAAGACTACTAGAGACTATTAAGCAGCTGTGAGGTGGTCTATGCAGAGCTGCGGCCCTCCAAGAATTGAGTTTGAGAGTTGTTCTGTTGTACAATATAGTGATTTTGAAGATGCAAGTTGAGATATAATCATTGTAAAAGCTTTTAAAAATGCTTTTGGTTCTCATAAAACATAGAAGATAAGTACTTCGATAATAAAGTGCATAATGTGGTGAATTTCTTTTTCGTCTAACGGATGGTAATGCTCATCACAATGTATGCTGACTGTTGTCAAAAGAAATTTTAGATTAAAGGGCCACTGAAGCTTACATTACATTTTATGCACAGAACTAGGTACAAAACTGCAAGCTGAATGTCATGACATTTGATGTTTGTTCACTCAAAAAAAAAAAACATTTCTGTCAACAATCACTCGCAATTTTTTTTATACAATGAAAGTCAGTTGGGTACAATGGGGCTCATTCCTTACAATTTGGTAAATGAGTTAATTTAGCATAATCTGATTGCAAAATGGGCTTTCTCAAAAACTCCGAATTCACCAAATTTGTCTCTGCAGTTCACTTATTGGCCACTGATGTCACTATAGCTCCGTCAAACTTGCATACATACTGGTTCTCCAAATAATCTTTGATAAAAAGTAAAACTTACTGCATGTTTGGTCACTAATGTGAGGCCAGGGGAATCGAGTTTAAGACCTGACGATTATTTTTCTGTGTCATGTATAGCTGATTCCTCATAGCTTTCAAATATAGTTAACTTTGGATGACCACAGATGCACAAGTCTGACCCATGTGCAGTATTGCCTGGAGAACGCATTAGGTTTCAATATTTACATTGGGCCTGTGCTGTTGTACACACAACATCTGCAAGCAGCCTAATTTTCCTGTGTGTAGATCCCAGCAAGCAATTTTTGTTTTAAAAGATGTCTAATAGACGTCTAAACATAGTCGTCTTGGCTAAAACATGGCTAAATTTGAGCTGTCAGTGAAAATCTAATAGACATCAAAAAATAGCCCAAAAGTAGACTAGTCATCAAATAAACAGAAATGAATGACTACACATATAAAGTCTGTCTAATCTGTCTATTTGACGACTGTCCTATTTGTCTGGGATGCTATGCATACAAAAGCAAATTAGCAAGTGTCTATTGCTGCGTCCCAATCCGCATACTATCCGTCCTAAATAGTATGTGAAAATAGAATTAGTATGTCCCAAATCGTAGTATGTTGAAAAGAGTATGGCAAAAACTCCCAGATGGTTTACTATTTCCGGTCAAAATTTTAAGTGTAGAAGCGTCCATACTCTAACCGCTGATATTGCCCACAGTACATTGCGCGTTGGACGTGAATTCGACTAGAACTACAAAACGCAAGTGAAAAATGTAAACAAACTACAAACATGATGGACGCGCGAGACCAACCGTCAAGCAGAGAGGCTTCGATAAAGATGTTTGTATGACTGTTAATTAATATCTAGCCCACTGGAGCATATTTAAATAGCGTTGTCTGTGTTATATTTATTCTGCAACAACAATACTGAACTTATATAAAGACGTGTTTGGACATTACCGTCTGAATGCAGAATTATCCAAAGACCTGAGGAGATTTCTCTGCATGAATGGGAGATTATCCTGCTGCTGCTTCTCCAATAAGTTAGGGAATTAAATACTACAGAATGTGGATGATTGACAGGGTTCTTAACTAAGCAACACAACGATCTGTGTAACGAGGAAGTAGTATGTCCCAAAGCTTGCATACTTTTCTGTTACTCACTCAAAAGTATATATTTTTCCTCCACAAAAAAAGTACATACTTTTAGGTCGTAGTATAAGTATGCGAATTGGGACGCAGCATATGACAGGGGTGCCCAAACTCGGTCCTGGAGGGCGGGTGTCCTGCAAAGTTTAGATCTAACCACAATCAGACACACCTGGGCTAGCACCTGGGCTAGCTAATCAAGCTCTTACTAGGCTTTCTAGAACCATCTGTGCAGGTGTGTTGAGGCAAGTTAGAGCTAAAATCTGCAGCACAACGTCACATTTTAAAGACCTGTACATGAAATGTAGAGAGGCGAAGTATACTTTTGGCTAGGGCTGGGCAGTATGATGATATTAATATAATGTAAACTAGAGGGTGTGGCTAACTTATGTGCCTCCAACTGGGTCCTAGTGCCTGCCCCATGAGATATTTATTCTGGGATGCTGTGATACACGAAAGGCTGATTTATACTTCTGCATGAAGCGCACGCGTATCCTTCGGCGCAGCCTGCGCGTGGACGCATAACCCTTGCTGTGGCTGTCGCCACCGCTGACGCGCACCTCTCAAAAAATGTAACAACACGTAGCGCAAGCTCTGTGATTGGTCAGCTTGGTAGCGCTGATGAGTGTATGCGGGAACGGAGAGCTGTGCGAGCCCGATGGAGCGAGTGTTTACAAGTGTCGAGTCCTGTGAAGTAGCTCCAGATGGAAAGTTTTGGTTTGTGTTTACATTATGATTAAAGTTGTTGCACATCTGCCAGTTCCCAACTCAAAATAAGCAAGTTAGAGCTACTTTTACATTAAGGTAGCATTAAAAAAAAAAGCAAAACACCAGCGAAGAAACTTGATACAGAGGAACATAAAAACCTCACTGCCAGCTAATGTTTAAACCAGGCTTAATACAAAGTTTTATCTGGGAACAAAACATCTACTAGGGACATAAATCTACAGGCCACGTATTAAAGTTTTTTTTTATTATAATCTTTTTTGTTGATATTGTGAAAAATATTGTTACGGTGAAATAAAATTACTCATGAAATAGAATTTTGGCCATTACTGGCCATCCATACTTTGGGCTTTAACCACACAGCTCTTACTAATTGGGCTCTATAATACTCAAAACCTCTAAACCTCACACCCATTAAGAGTCATAGGTAGAAACATAGGGATAAGGTAGGGAAAAGGCTGTTTATGCCTTCATCTTTTCTCGTCTGGATTATTGCAACGCATTGTATCTGGGTGTGAGTCAGGCCTCTCTCTCTCTCTCTCGACTGCAGCTGCCAGGCTTTTAACAGAAAACAAGAGCACATCACACCTGTACTGGTTTCCCTACACTGGCTACTGATCCAGTTTAGAATTCAGTACAAAGTACTGCTGTATGTTTTTAAATCCCTCCATGACCTGGCCCCTGAGTATATTTCTGAGCTAATTAATATACACCAATGTGTGAGATCTCTTCTCTCTAGGGATCAACTCTATTTGCAAGTTCCACGATCATGCTTGAAATGTAGAGGTGATAGAGCTTTTTCAGTAGCAAGACTTTGGATCGATCTTCCACTCTCCATAAGAACATCTCAAACTTTCAAGTCAATTCAGAGGTCACTGAAACACACTTATTTTCCTTAGCTTTTAATCATATGTTGTGCATTTATGTATTTTGGTTCCTTGCATGTTTGCATGTATTATGTGTTTTTATGTACAGCACTTTGGTACCCATTGTGGTTGGTTGAAAGTGCTCTAGAAATAAATTGAGTTGAGTTGACCCTGTGTCCTCAAACTCATCAGGGGTTGGCACAGCAGAATGAACTGCCAACTTATCCAGCATATATTTTACGCAGTGGATGCCCATCCAGATGCAACCCAAAACTGGGAAACACCCATACACTCTCACATTCACACACATACTGTACACTACGGCCATTTTAGTTTATTAAATTTTCCGGAAACGTAGCACCCGGAAGAAACCCATGCGAACATGGGGAGATCATGCAAACTTTACACAGAAATGCCAACTGGCCCAGTCGAGACTCGAACCAGTAACCTTGCTGTGAGGTGTTACAGGAGGGATGACCAAACTTGGTCCTAGAGGGCCGATGTCCTACATATTTTGGTTCCAACCTCAATTAAACACACCTGAACCAGCTAATCAAGCTCTTTCTAGGTATACTAGAACTAGAAGTTGGAGCTAAACTATACAGGACACCGGCCCTCCAGGACTGAGTTTGGACACCCCTGTGTTACGGTGTTAACCACCATGCCACCCACTCCTCAAACTCGTCTTACCATTGCCTAGGGTCACAGTCAAAATCCCTACAGACTATAAGCGTGATTCCAACTGGTTTTCCAGCAAGTGAAGCTGGCACATTCGATCATTCAAGTTCGATCATGCAAAATTCTGTCATCCGGTGTTGTGAAACGGGCAAGATAAAACAAGGTGATGTGACACTGATAAAACGAGCGTTTGCAGAGAGGTCACGTTTTGATCCCCTATTGGTCTTCCGCATTCACGCGACACAAGTTCACAGGTCAGAGTTCATCAAGCCTAAACTTTCGAACTAGGCATGGGACAATAACCGGTTTGAAGGTTTACCGCGGTTTGGAAAAGTCATGGTTTTATCAAAGGTTATCATACCGTCAGTGTTTTTTTTTACCTGCCCTTGCCTCTCTGGAACACAGCAGCATGTGAAACTTGCTGCATGAACTTGTGTTTGCGCATACACATGAATGGAAGTCAATAGGGTAGAAAGTGTAGCTTGACCGCATCTGAGTTGCTAGTGTGTCTGTTTGGTTTACCCCAACAGCTTTTAATAGTTGGCCTCCATAACTAAATTTTGTGTTGTATCCCTCTGACTTTCAATGCATGGTCAAAAATTGTTCAAAACATCTTCTTTTGTGTTCCAAGGTAGTCATACAGGTTTGGAATGTCCTGAGGCTGAGAAAATGACAGAATGTTTTTGAGTTGTTGGATGAACTATCCCTTTAACTAGAACTAGTGTTCCTTCTGAGAAACATTCTCAATCCTCGCAGCTAGCATTGCAGTGATCCGTATGGTTTTTGACTGGCTGGAAATGTGCTTCAGAATGTGAGAGCTTAAGTTGTGGTGAAGGGAGAGAAAGAGCAAATTGTTTTGGAAGAATTTCACCACTGCCTCTGTTGGGGAGTGGATCGAAAGGGGATGGCGTTTGATTGTTCCCACACAGAATTACACATTGTTCATCACAATGCTTCTCTTGCTCAAGTCGAAAAACCTGACAAGAATAACATGGCCCAATGACACCCACAAGACTAGATTCATCTCAAGAATCCCCAAGAAGAAGAAAAAACACTTCCTCGGTGGTGCTTATTCTCATTTGCAATTCAATGGCGTGAAGGATTAATGCTTGTTTACATCACTGAGACATTGTGACAGCTTAGAAGACAGACAATAGTTTTTTTTAGTTTGTTTTTTCAGTCTTTTTTTCAATCCTGAAGGCACTTAAAGGCAATGCAGAAAGATCAAACCCAACACAAACAACGAGAGACGAAAGCGCGGTCCACAGGGATGTCTCAAACATAGTTCGTTTTGAACATTGCCCAACTTGTAGCAATTTCAGGCTTTGGTTCTCCGCAGTCCATCTTGCTGATTCTCTCTCTCTCTCAAGAGAGACTTTTTTTGTTGTTCACTTTCAGTCTGAATTGCTCTCGACATGATTGTGACATCAATCCTCCACCAATTCAGCCAGCTGAAGAAAAGAGTTCTGTGCTCCTCAACAACAGGTGACCTACATTAGAGGTTAAAGAGCGTCTGAAACACAATCGTATCTCTCCTCTAGAGGGGCTTACTTGGGCACCGTGGCATTATTTTGGTTATGTAAGGGGTTTTGTCTTTCAGAGTGTGCTCCACAGGGAGTCTCCTGCTCTCTTTCATGCAGACGCTTATCAGTCGATCACTTCTGTGAAAGCACCTGGAGAAACGGCTGAGCCACTATCCATTTTTTTTCCGCCAACGGTCATTGTTCGTTTTGATCTGCGGCCCCGGAAACATCCCAGAACTCCTTTGCTAATCAAATCTCTTGGTTTATATGTGCACCTGTCACATGATTGGTGATTGGTTGAGATGCAAATTGAGAGTAAGCGCTTCAGCCAGTGGAATCAAGCTCTTTTTTTGCACAGTTTATTCATTAGTTACCCAACAATCAATCAACTGAGGCCTGCTCGGGTCATTTCGGTTGGATCTCTTTCTTATAGCCCAGCAGCAGAAGACCAGCATTGCGTACAGTGTATACATCCTTTGTGGGGCTAAAGCAGCCGTAGAGGTCAGAGGCGTTGAGGTTAGTTTCCTACAAGTGGGCTGAGGTCTCCGTGGTGGTTCTTGAGCTTCTTCTTAAACAGAGAGATGGTGGAAGGTCTGTAGAGGATGATCCAGGGTTCAGATGTAGTGCTCTGCGCGCATGATTCTGACCCACTTATTGATGGGATAGACGGGGACCTGAGAAGGGATAAAAAGACGGTTGATATATATCAAAAGTTTATGGATCCTTCTGGTTATAGAGCAAATGACATGCAAAATGTGCAGGAAGATGTCTATATAGAGCAAAACGGACACTATAAATCTGACAACAGAGCCCTGATAAAGCAGCAAATCATATCATCGTGTCCTTTTAACAGCAATAAAACCTTCAATGTGGAAGATAAGCTAGTCACTTTAATCATCATGATTCTTTATAGGACACTTTATTAGGGTGACTAGATGTTTCTGTTTTCTGGGGACAGTCCCCGCTTTTGTTGTCCTTTCACAGACTGGAGCTGTTTGAATTAATAATAAACATACAGAATGTATTGTTCCTAATTTTCAACTCATATATAAATACAAGTGAGATTTTAGTGCTATTTTGACCAGTGGCTGAGAAAATGTCACTGGTTTGCATATCAGAAATGTAAGAATGTTCTTTGTAGCACATGTACTTACTTTACAGTAAGATGCAGGAGCAGCTTAGCGACCATGGCTATGACTGTTAGCGTTAGCAGAGCAGCTAACGCATAGATGGTCCACACTGTAAAACATGACACATTTATTAGACAAATGGAATCTTATATTTGAAGCTGTACTGAAAGGGATTACTTAAATCATGGGTCTCAAACTGGATTCCTGGAGGGTTGCAGCTCTGCAGAGTTTTGCTCCAACCCTAATCAAACACAGCTGATCCAACTAATCAAGGTGTTCAAGACTACGGCTGTTTCTCAATATGTGTTCTTCAGCGATCTTAGGTCCTCGTGTTCTCGTGTAACGTCATCATCAACTGCCAATTCAGTTCCAAGACAGCAAGAACGGAGGACGCGTGAAAGTTCCCAGGTGTGTTCTTGATATCGAGGATGCATCGATGCAGACTGGAGTGCAAAACTTGCCCGAAAAGTTCCAGAAGTCATTGCGACTGATTAAAGGATGTGGGAAGCGCAGCATTTTATACGGATTTATTATTAAAGTTCGGAGATATAACTTATTTATCTCAGGAATTTCCTAAATGAAACGGTGAAAGTAGACTTCACCATGAAAATCTTAATAAAGGCATGAACACACTAAGGTTTAGTTTTATTTCTGTTGTGCAATGTATATTTGTAAGGATTTATGCATAGTATATGTTGTGAAAAGGGGAAAACAATAAATCGTTATGAATGCTGTAATTTTTTAATTATTTTCTGTTAAAAATGTGTGAAGATCATGTGATCATCAGGAAGAACAAGGGAAGAACCAGCATCTCATTTCTCAGAGGACGCGTTCTCTGTTCTCGAAATCTCCCGAGTTCGTTCTTCCGAGGTAACTTGGCAAGACCGGTCTCCACATGAACGCAAGTCCATTCTCAATGTTTTTGGAATTGAGAAACAGCCTACTAGAGACTATTAAGCAGATGTGAGTTGGAGGTGTTTGGAGCAAAAATCTGCAGAGCTGTGGCCCTCTAGGAATTTGAGATCAATGACTTAAATAAAGAGAGGTTAACTGTAGAAATATAATAATAACTAATAATAATAAATAAATAATAAATAAAAGTTGTAAAATAATAATTAATTTGTATGCAATTGCTCAAATAACCTTTAACAACATTATAATTGTCACAAATATTCTATATAGTTTTCCAGACAATATAAACAGAATATATTATACCATTTAGAATATAAGTTGTGAAAATTGTGTGACTGTTTTTAGACTATATATCCTTCTGAGATCAGCTAAAATGTTTTAAAAAGTTACCTCTTGGGATTTTTATAAATAATGATTAAAACTCAATGTTTAGGGCAGGGATGCCCAAACTAGGGCCTGTGGGCCAAAGTTGGCCCATTGTATCCTTTGATTTGGCCCGCCCAAGGGTAAATGATTGAGAAGGGTTGGAGAATGCCTTTAACAGAGATTCTCATTTCTATTTTAATGTAACCTTTGGTCTGATTGTTTTATTATTAAGCTACAAAAAACAAACAAAAATGAAATTAAATGTTTCAATAAAATTTTGTAAATGAAACAGATTTTTAAACAATGTACATAGTGTCACTTAACAAATAGGGGACAAAGCAGAAGACATCAGTGTGCAAATCAAGGCAAAGTTTGTTAATATACATTTTCAAAAAATTAAAATGCATTAGTAAATACGGTTGAAGTAATCTTTTATTTTTATTTTTAATCATTATGAAGTAAATGAGGAAATTAGCCATCGCAACTTTAATGTAATACAGTATTTACCTTCGGCCCACAGCTCTCAATCAAGTTTGGATTTTGGCCCTTCATAAGAAACAGTTTGGGCACCGTTGGTTACGGGGTCAGTACGTTTATTTATTGTATTTTTAATTGATTTCAATGTTAATGTTTTTAAAAGCATCTCTTATGTTTAACACAACTGCATTTATACAGTAACTGTAATGCTGTGAAATATTCATTCATTTTCCTTCGGCTAAGTACCTTTAGTTTATCAGGGGTCACCCACATATCAGGGGTCACACACATATGTTTTGCGCTGCAGATGCACTTCCAGCCATAACCCAGTACTTGGAAAGCTGTGAAATATTACAATTCCAAATAGATTTTTCATAATAATATATACATTTTTAAAAATTATTTATTTATTTATTTTTGGACTTTACTTTGTAATATAAAAATCTTTACAATCACTTCTGATCAATTAAGTTTGTGCTTATAAGTAAAAAGAAAATATATGAATTGCTTTGTGTTACATGCGAAGCAGTTTTGAGCATATTAAACAAATTTTAAATATTATTCAAATATTAAAAAAATCTATATTAATATATATTAATACAATATAAATACAGTACATTGCCTTGACTTTGAAATTAGATTTAACTTGATCAATTCCTAAAATTATTTCCAATATTCTTAGCAAAAATTGCCTGAGCAAATACATAACTATGAAGATACACTCAAAAAAAATGACCTCTGCTGTTTGTTATTATTGTTGTACCTATTTAAATTAAGCTGAGCAACACAATTCTTGAGTTTTTTGGGGGGATAACTTAATTGTTTTATGTTCAATTCACTTAAATTTGTAAAAATTAACTTAACCTAATTCATTTATGTTGTCCCAACACATATCGATTATGTGGAACCCAACATTTTGAATATGAATGATATAGAAAATTAATTTGTGGACATTTGATTATAAATCTAACTTCAAACACACAAATATTTGTTTTATAAACTATGCGATGTACAGTATCTCACCCAGCTAGCATGCTACTGCTACATCAATTTGTTAGCATGAAAAGTAAGAGAAGTAAGAGCATCAGAACTGAAGTGTAATGAAGGGAACTGAACACATACTGGTGTTGTGGCCCGCGGTCCGGCCCGGTCCATGCCACTGACCTGGCATGTTTGCAGGACTTGATGTGATCACGTAGTAGAGATGGGAGGACTTTCCACTCTGACTGGTGTTTGATTTTGTTGTAGTGCTTCCAGAGTTCGGCCGCACTGTACTGGTGTTTTCTTCATCGCCGTCGTCATTCTCTTCAGGTTTGAAAGCTGGATTTCTTAAAGCTGTGGTGAGTTCAGAGAGGAGAAATTGATTACATGATATTGAATTGTTAGGAAAGTCCCTTTAAGGCAGGTCATTTCATTTGGTGGCCTTCTTTTGAATGCCTCGCATGTATGCAAGTACATCTGGTAGATCTATGAATGGGGAAGCATCAGATTCTTTAAAACTCTTGGCCAAACTTACGATTAAATCTCATATTTAGAACCAACAATGAAATTTGACATCAACTTTTAAATTTTGTTTGCAAAATGGTTTAAAAGTGCCTCTTTTTTTTAGGTTGTCCATGCTAATGCGAGTTTATGACATTAACATTTTCTGGAGGATGTGATCAGACATTATCTTGTCAATCAAACTATGTAAAGGTTATTGCACACTGAATCCGAAATTTTCGTCTGTAATTTTTGCACGTTAAAAAAATATTCGACCTCAGGTTGTATGAATTGTATTGACACACTGCCTCCGAAACTTTCCCCGTCAAAAAAAAAATTTGCACTGGGTTTGTTTATTTTTCATTTTTTCGCATCCGAAAAGCGTTTTGACACTTCAGAGCCACAGAACAAGTGAAAAACTAAATACAGAATGCCGTCACTTGAGCCGCAGGTAATCTTATGACAAACACAGTGCATAAAATAAAGACAAACTGTGGCGGACAGTTGAGAACCCCTATGCTGGATTCAGTGACTGGCGCACTCAGCTCACCTAACCCCACCCCTCACAGTCATGTCACCAGCTCCATTGAGTGCATTGTGTCTGACATTGCATCACTGAGATATGCAGTCTCAGCTTGCATCATCAAGGCTGCATCCAGATACTATTGCTGAAAGGTGGTCTTTGAAGTAATTTCTAAAGTAACTTATTCCTGACGTCAAATCTTATCCCAACATGACAGCAATCTCTTTGTTTACAATTTTGTGAGCATTCAAGTGGTTGCAGTTATATGATTAGCATTTTAATTGATAGTTTTCAGTCACGTGACCCCAGACAATCATCAGTATATAACGATTGACGATCGGATCATAACTAGAAACAGGGGCTTCCTTTGCTTGTGTATCTGTATTGATCGTTGCATTTCACCCAAAACATTCAAAACAATTGCGTATTCTATGGTCTTTTATAATGTAGACCTGATGTGATGGAGTTTACATGTTTTCCCCGTGTTTGCGTGGGTTTCCTTCGGGTGCTCCGGGTTCCCACACAGTCCAAAAACATGCAGTATAAGTGAATTGGATTAACTAAATTGGCCATAGTGTATGAGTGTGTGTGAATGTGAGTGGGTATGGGTGTTTTCCAGTACTGGGTTGCGGCTGGATAAAACATATGCATAAAACATATGCTGGATAAGCTGGCGGTTAATTCCTCCATGGCGACCACTGATAAATGAGGGACTAAGCCGAAGGAAAATGAAGGAATGAATGATGAATGATATTAGCATGTGTTAGCATTATTTTGTAATATGCCATCCGCGGTCAGTTATTCCACTCATGTATAAAAACATTGTTCATTAATGTTCTAATGAAACCACTTCTGTGTGTAGAATTCGTTTCCTACACATCTTATCCACAGCGTTTTGGGTTTGATTCTATTTTTTTGGCTGTGAAATAACTTAAATCCTTCAGTGTAATGATATGTAATGCGGTCAAGACCTGCCTGGAACTACTTCAGCTGTTTGTGTCTCTGAAAATAATTGCATATACTACTATGCTCATTAGCCAATCAGAATCAAGCATTCAACAGCCCTGTACTATTATGGTAATCGGCTAACGAAACACAACCAGAAGCCAAAAGCACGGCTTGTTTGGATATGCATCACCTGATTAAAATGCATAACATCCCTTTTGACGTCCCCCTGGACATTATGGAAAGAAATTTCTCAGTTCTTTCAAAATAACATCACGTCTTTCATTTAGACGCAGATATAAACGCAGTGTGTGGTGTTTGAATCGAACTCTGCCTGCAGGGGAAAAAAGGCTCAATGAATAGTGAAAGCCAATTTGCTTCGCTGACCTTTTCTTTCAGAAAAAGCTTTTTTCCATTTCATACTTCCCACTCCCTTTTATTCTTCCTCAGATTGTGGTTATTGAACTCTGCCTCCCAAAAACAAAACAGCAGAAAAGTGACAGCTTGCCTGAAAATTGTATAGATATGACCAAAAAGCATCCAGAGAGCACTGCCTATACGTACTAACACTCCATTTTTTATAGTCATACAACAACTGAGTGTGTTTGATGACATTTAGATACATAATGATAGACTTTTTTTGCTTTCACATATAACTTTAATGCCATATATCTGCAAGATTAACTGCAAAAATCAACAAAATATACAACCCCTTTTTTTTCTAAACAGTATTTAAAAGATTATTTATTTGTGTTATTGGGCTATAGAGTAGTCTTGTGATCTTTACTATATTTAATAGCCCTTTTTTCTTAGAAGAAGTTTCCTTTTGACATTTGTAATAATAAATATAATAATAAGAGTTTATTTATTTATTTGTTCAAAATGTATTCCTTTGATGGTAAAGCTGAACATCATTACATGCATACTTTATTTAATGCATGTTTGCGGAATAAAAGAAACATTATACACTCACCGGCCACTTTATTATCCATTTGCTCATTAACGCAAATTTCTAATCAGCCAATCACATGGCTCAAACTCATTGAATTTAGGCATGTAGACATGGTCAAGACGATCTGCTGCAGTTTAAACTGAGAATCAGAATGGGGAAGAAAAGTGATTTAAGTGACTTTGAACGCGGCATGGTTGTTGGTGCCAGACAGTCTGGTCTGAGTATTTCAGAAACCGCTGATCTACTGGGATTTTCACACACAACCATCTCTAGGGTTTACAGAGAATGGTCCAAAAAAAGAGAAAATATCCAGTGAGTGGCAGTTCTGTGGGCGCAAATGCCTTGTTGATGCCAGAGGCCAGAGGAGAATGGCCAGACTGGTTCGAGCTGATAGGAAGGCAACAGTAACTCAAATAACCACTCGTTACAACCGAGGTATGCAGAAGAGCATCTCTGAATGCACAACACATCTAACCTTGAGGCGGATGGGCTACAGCAGCAGAAGACCACACCGGGTGCCACTCATGTCAGCTAAGAACAGAAAACTGAGGCTACAATTTGCACAGGCTCACCAAAATTGGACAATAGCAGATTGGAAAAACGCTGCTTGGTCTGACGAGTCTCAATTTCTGCTGCGACATTCGAATGGTAGGGTCAGAATTTGGCGTCAACAACATGAAAGCATGGATCCATCCTGCCTTGTATTAACAGTTCAGGCTGGTGGTTGTGGTGTAATGGTGTGGGGGATATTTTCTTGGCACACTTTGGACCCATTAGTAGCAATTGAGCATCGTGTCAACGCCACAGCCTACCTGAGTATTGTTGTTGACCATGTCCATCCCTGACCACAGTGTCCCCATCTTCTGATGGCTCCTTCCAGCAGGATAAAGTGCCGTGTGATAAAGCGGAAATCATCTCAGACTGGTTTCTTGAACATGACAATGAGTTCACTATACTCAAATGGCCTCCACAGTCACCAGAGCTCAATCCAATAAAGCACCTTTGGGATGTGGTGGAACGGGAGAAATCTGCACCAACTGCGTGATGCTATCATGTCAATATGGACCAAATTCTCAGAGGAATATTTCCAGTACTTTGTTGAATCTATGCCACGAAGGATTAAGTCAGTTCTGAAGGCAAAAGCAGGTCCAACCCAGTACTAGTAAGGTGTACTTAATAAAGAGGCCGGTGAGTGTATAATAATATATCAATGTATCAAAATATTTACATAAAATATTTTTGAATTGAAATGAAATAAAAATCCATGAAATATTATACTATACTGAAAAAAATGTTAAAATTATTATTATATATTTTTTCCCTTAATACAAGCAAAATAATCTACCAATGGGGATTATTCTACCAATCTTATTTTAAAAGGGAAAAACAAAATTATTTTGCTTGTTTTTAGGAAATACTCACTTAATTTTGACATATTATTTGATTATTTAATTCTGATATATTATTTGTCAAATGTTTTTTTTTTACTTTTTTTTTTTTTAGATTATATTATATGTAATCGTATTTATTGTAATTTCTTTTTAAAATTCAATTCTTTGTATTAATATTACATGCTAGGCACCTAGGGTCTGAGAGTAACGCAATTTCGATTCTCTGTATGTCCTGTACATGTGGTTGAATTGACAATAAAGTTGACTTGACTTTGACTATTTCTTAAACAAGACAATATTATTTTCCTTATTGATTTAGGAATTATTTGATCTTTTGATTAGAAACAAGTCAAAATGTAAGTAAGAATAGCATTTTTTGCAGTGTCAATGCCTTAATCAATGCTATTAAGTTTTATTAAGCATTATTCTAAAAGTATTATTCTTTTTCCAATTTTATTGACCTCTTTTAAACATTCTAAGCAGATAGAGAATGTTCTTTTACATTCCATGCAGTGATATGACCAAATGTAATAACTGAGTCAAATGTCATTAAATAGAAATCATATAAAGCCTCACCATGATAAACAACAGAAAACCCCAGTGCCTCGTTTGTCCTGTCGGAGTAAAAATACAAAATGACAAAGTCTGCAGTGATGTTTACGATGTCCCGGGGTGGATTGCGGCCATCAAATCGTGCCACAACCTGGTTGGTTTTACCATCCAACAGCTCCACCATGTCTTTTTGGTCCACGATACTGAAGAAAGTAAAGTTGAACAGAATAACGGAAGAACCTGGAACCTGGAAGAGTGAAGACAGCTGTCAGTATGCCAGATGCATATTATGTGTTTTGGCTCTAGTGGGCTTTTTCTCCATTAGGATATTAAAAGATGAATAGTACCTGAATGGTCCAGTAGCAGACACTGCCAGACCTGTATTTGCCTGGGAAGTCGGGAGAGTAGATCACTGCTGAAGGCGATGTGAAGTTTCCTCCACAAGTACCTACTTTTGCTATGGGAGAAGAGTAAAGAGCTTTAGGTTTTTAACGAAGTATCAAAATTACATTAAAATAAATGTTTTTGTTAAAATTGGAATTACATTTCAGTGAGTGACACAATCAGCAGTATTTTTTTTAAAGGAATAGTGTACTCAAAAATGCAAATTTGCTGTTCATTTACTCATCTTTGAAGGTGCTGTATGTAAGTTTGTGACTCTTCTAAAGCATACAATACTATAATATATTATTATAAATAATATGTTATGACAGATATTTAAGAAATATGCTAAGTGAACATACTTGTTTATCTGAAAAACAATTCTGAATTCAGATATTCTGCTTTGAAATGATGCGTTCCGTGCCAGACTGTCTGTTTTATTTTGGTCCCTTTAATCCACCCAATGCCAGTTTAGCCAATCATATTTCAGCGCCTCTTGATTTTATAATTATATTTCAGGTTGCCTTGGTGGAAAACCGTGTATTTGATTTATTCAGTCAGTAAGACTGTCAAAAGACTATCTGCGACCGAAAATGTGACCTCCGGTGGACAGTAGCAAACTCCGAGATGAGACGTGGATTCAGAGTTCCATATGAGGTGGTTATTAATTAGCAAATAATATAAATATTACAAATGTAAACATTAGATGAGCAAGTTACATTGCAACCCCGTGTCCTAACAACACACTACATGATGAGATTGCAGTGATAAGCAATTTGGCTGTTTGCGCCTGAAGAAACACGACAATATTTAAATTTTAATATGGAAAATAATATAGAAAACATTCCTTGTGTCATGTGCTGTTGTTTTTAGTTAGAACACGATTTAAACATTTCACTTGGCAGCCATCTTTGAAACACCTCTAGGGCAGTATGCTCGGGCATTCTGTCTGAATGGGGAAACATCAAATTCTCCAAAAATGCTTGCCAAGCTTACAATTTAATTTCACATTAAGAAATCATCAATGAAATTAAACAACAACTGTGTCTTTAGTTTCATTTCTAAATGTCCAAATCACACAAAATCTGCAGAAACCCATGTCTGGTCTGAGGCCCTCCCCGGAGTCTCATCAGTCTATAGCGATCGGAGATTGCCGCTTGTACTAGAAGGCGGGGGCTTCATTCGCAAAAAAATACAAGTGACATGTCTTGTGTATTCTATGTTTAAATCAGCCTTTAGGCTTGATAGTCAGACACACACCTGTAGGTGTTGTCAATCTGGCAACCTGCGCTTGCGTAGAGTGGTCAGAGGAGGTGCTGAGTGAAAATGTGTTTTGAACCAGGAGTGCAATACCTAGTTCAACCTTACATACTGCACCTTTAAGGGCTAGTTCACCCAAAAATTAAAATTCTGTTATTAATTACTCATCCTAGTGTTGAGTAATCCAAATTTTTTCATCTTTCAAACAAAAATTAAAATATTTTAGATGAAATCCGAGAGCTCCCTCATCTTCCGTAGACTGCAACGGTCCAGAGACTTTCAAACTCAAGAAACTCCAAACTCCATAGTTATCACATCATTCCATGTGACTTCTGTGGTTCGATTGTAATCATACAAAGCTCCAGGAACATTTTTCTGTGGCAAAACTGTAAAAACTTTGTTCACAGATGTCTTCAGTATAAGATCAGGGTGTACTGCCTGTAGTAAACTGGCACCCTGAGTTTCTTGGCACATAAAAGTGTTTTTGGAGCTTCATATGATTACAGTTTAATCACTGAAGTCAAATGGAATATTTTGACAATGTTTTTGGTTCCTTTTCTGGACTTTAAAAGTCTCCATTACTGTTTATGGGAGACAAGGGAGTTCTTGGGTTTCATCTAAGATATCTTAATTTTTGGTCTGAAGTTGAACGAAGGTCTCGAGATTAGAACAACATGACAGCGAGCAGTTTTGGGGAGTAACTAGTTACATGTAACGGGGTTACGTAATTTAATTACAAAATGAATGCAACAGTAATTCATTATAGTGACTGAAAAAAAATGTGTAATTAAATTACAGTTACTTCTGAAAATGTTTAAGATTACAAATGGGGTTACATCTAATTATTTTTTTTTTTTTAAATCTGGAATATGTTGAATAATATTATTCTGTAGTTTTGCCTGCTTTTGATATGCACGATGCCTTCTGCTAAGGCCATTTATTAAAGCGGTGCTATTCTGATGCTTTTGATTGGTTTTCCGGTTTGAATTTGCGGCGCACCACGTCTACCAATTACGTTAATCGTCTTTGCCGTTGCTACAAGAAGTGACACTACTAGCTTAACTACATTTCTCAGTAGCGTCGCTACTTTATAAATTAAAGTGCTTTTCAGTAGCGAAGCTATTTTATTAGTCAAGTAGCGTCCACACAAGCTACATTTACATTTAAGTGATGGCACCGACATTCACGGAGCTATGAGGTCAGTGTCTAGCTAATGAAAGTAAATCAATATGATGGTGAGTGATGATTTCTTCTTCTACCTGTTTTTCGGTGGTCGACAACAAATTTTCTGTGCGATACTGCCCCCTCTCGCTCTGGTCAGTGACGTCGAAAACCATTTAAGCTAACACGAGAAACTTGCTTGATAGAGAGGAGGTCTATATATATAGTTTACTGTAGTAAAGGCTGAAGTATACTATGGTAATTACTATTACCAGTTCATGATATTTACTAATGATAATACATTATGTAGTTCATTCATTCATTTTCTTGTCGGCTTTGTCCCTTGCAGGGTCGCCACAGCGGAATGAACCGCCAACTTATCCAGCACGATTTTACGCAGCGGATGCCCTTCCAGCCGCAACCCATCTCTGGGAACTTCCACACACACATTCACACTCATACACTATGGACAATTTAGCTTACCCAATTCACCTGTACTGCATGTCTTTGGACTGTGGGGGAAACCGGAGCACCCGGAGGAAACCCACGCGATCCCAGGGAGAACATGCAAACTCCACACAGAAACGCCAACTGACCCAGCCCAGCCGAGGTTCGAACCTGCGACCCAGCGACGTTCTTGCTGTGAGGCAACAGCACTACCTACTGCGCCACTGGGTTGCCCACATTATGTAGTGTAATTCATTAATGAAGAGTAGTAAATATATATACAATATAATACTTATTCCTAAATATTTCTCTTTATTATAAATTACTATAGTATTTTAAACGTGTAACACCTGGTTTTATTGGATTTGTAGTTTTTGCTGTTATATACTATATTTGTTTCTGTTTAGTACAGCATTATTTACAGTAAATAATTGAACTGAAACGTTATGCCTCATATGTTTCATTGACAGTTTTATTGATCACTAAGATATGATTGACTTGGATTTAAGTTGCTTCGATTTAAAAATGAAAATTGCAAAAATAGCTTAAATATATATTTATTGCAAATGCCACAAAAATGCACAACTAAAATGTTGATTTTGTAACACTAGTAAACAATGTTTTGTTATAAAATCTGTTTTTTTTTTGGTGGCTGTACTTTAAAATTAAATGAATATAATCTTAATTCAAGTGATAAAAGATTTTGAAATTCTAACAGTAAACAGAGCTAGGCTACTGTAAGGTCACACCTACTTGGTATAAATGCTTGAAAATGATTTAGTTGAAAATGTCCATTAGAAACATAAAAGTAATCAAAAAGTATTCAGATGTAATCAGTTACTTTACTTTTATAAAGTAATTGAAAAGGTACACTACTTATTACATTTTAAATAGGGTAATTTGTAATCTGTAATCTATTACATTTCCAAAGTAACCTCCCCAACACTGACAGCGAGTAATTACTAAAATGAATTACATTTTTGGGTGAACTAACTCTTTAATGCCAACCAAGAAGTAGATAACTGACTTTTTAACACGCCACGTCATAAAGTGCGAATCATCTCAGACTGGTTTCTTGAACATGACAATGAGTTCACTATAAATAAATGGCCTCCACAGTCATCCAACCGTAACTGTAAATTACTCCCAAAATCAGAGGGGAATAATAGTTGGATAATGATCATGTAGAAGTGCATAAACCTAACCATACGCCTAAACTTAACAAACGGTAAACATATCCCTTAATTTTGATTGGCTGATTGGAATGTTGTTCCAGGATCAACATAGATGTTAATCCAGCAACATGTCCCGCTTAGTGAAATCAGGTTGGCGTCATCTAACCATTCAGAGGAGTGTGAAACCATCTGACTAATCAGAGTAGAGCAGGCTCTTGGAAAGGCGGAGTATAAATAGACAGGATTCTTTATCAAACCATTTCAGACACTGATGCTGATGCACCAACATATTTTCATGAGAAGATGTGTTTATTGACTTAGGGGTGATTTAAGCTTATTATAAGAGACCCTCAAAACACAATCAGAAACTTTGGTAAAACTTTACTTGAAGGGAGTGTTCATAAGACTTTCATGAAGCCTTTATAACCATGACATGACACACAAATGTGAATGAGATTTTATACATGCTTAACTCATTCACTCAGTTAGAACATTTTAAACGCAAAGTTGACATTGTTATGACAACTTGACATAAACAAATACATCACACCCTGTTTTTGTCCTTTGATTATAAAGGTTTCATTACACTTTTATGAACACCCCTTCAAGTAAAGTCTTACCGGAATTTTTAAAACAGCATAATAGGGTCTCTTTGTACTTTGTGTGCTTTGGATAGGTCGTGAGAGTTTGAAAACGTACTGTCGAAGACAATGATGCGTCCGTCTCCTCCACACGGCTGAGTGTGATCTCCAAAACACACATGGTTACACTCTGTGTTCGGAGCATCACCGTGACGGTGGTAATCAAGGTCATTGCCACAGAAGCAAGCGTAGCCCGATTCCATCCCAGCAAGCTGGAAAAACACACACGAATCAGAAACTCATAATTCGTCTTTATGCCAGGACAATTCTGGGGTGAGGGCAATCAGAAAAGCATGCAAAATACAATATGTGTTATTGATTTCTTCCTACGCAAGTTGATGCACATGATTACATCTAGAACAAATATTGATTTTTTGTGTGTTTTTTGCTGAGTCATTTAATTAACTGTGAAAATTAAATAAATAAATCGAACAAGTCACAATTCCAGAGAAGAGGCCCTTCTTATGCATTCTAAAGCATATATCAGGCTCAAGGTCAAATGCATTTACAAATGTGATTTCATATACTGTATATAGAAAGCATAATAAGTACAAGTAAAACTATTTTGGGAAATTAGGACATTAAAATATCAGTTAAATAATCTTCCATTGCCATTCAGTGTAACAGATATACCCTGTATATATTTATGCAAACATGAGAGCACAAACTTATTTTGACCTGGTCCTGGTGCAAACCAGATTAAAATATATGTAAAAGAATAACTGATCATACTAATATACATTATATTCTAATTAATTAAAAAGATTTTTTCTGGGTAAAATTTAGTGGTTACATGATAAGGTAGATGGCCGCGCAGTGGCGCAGTAGGTAGTGCTGTCGCCTCACAGCAAGAAGGTCGCTGGTTTAAGCTTCGGCTGGGTCAGTTGACGTTTCTGTGTGGAGTTTGAATGTTCTCCCCCGTGTTCGCGTGGGTTTCCTCCGGGTGCTCCGGTTGCCCCCACAGTCCAAAGACATGCGGTACAGGTGAATTGGGTAAGCTAAATTGTCTGTAGTGTATGAGTGTGAATGAGTGTGTGTGGATGTTTCCCAGAGAAGGAAGGGCATCCGCTGTGTAAAACATATGCTGGATAAGTTGGCAGTTCATTCCACTGTGGCGACCCCGGATTAATAAAGGGACTAAGCCCAAAAGAAAATGAATGAATGAATGAATGATAAGATAGTATGTGTTGTACAGCATATCCATAATTTTATAATCATATTTTTAACAGTTTTAATATGTGTATTATAGTTACAAGAATCTAATTGGCATCACTATATGCAAAATGACTCAAATTCATTTAAAATATTTATTAAACAAAGAAAAAAATCTTTAAAAGTAAACAAAGCTTTGATAAATGTAAACTTCATGTACAGTACAATTCAAAATTGTCTTTTTTTTCTTTACAATTCATGATGAAATGTGACCAAAACATGTTTATGAATTCTCCCAGCAGGCACACAACATCATAAGATGTTAATATTAGGTAAGGTTTAGGTCATGACGTCAGGTGATCAAAATTCAATATCTAGCCAGTGTCTAAGAACAATGTTATTTTGACGTCCAATAACGATGTCAAATTACGTTGATATTTGGTTGATTTTAGGTTGTGTTGGAAAGTGACTAAAATCCAACATCTGATAGATGTCATAGTGGTAACGTCCACACAACGTCAAGGTGTAACAGGATTAGTCATTGATATTTGGTTGATTTTAGGTTGGACATTGGACATTGACGTTGGCCTGACATTGGGTTCTGACGTCAACTCGATTTTCATTTACAAACAAAATCCAACATCCCCACGACGTTGGGGTACAACGTCAATATGATGTCATTTTGACGTCCTGTGCCTGCAGGGCTCCTATAATCCTTATCCATTTCTCAGTGAATATAGCTCATATATTTTGGTGCATTTGAACAAAACAGATTTATTAAACGGATAAATTTATTCAATAATATTTTAGTCACCGAACACCTTTAGAAATATTTTACAAAAATATTTTACAATTTGATAATTGTTTTGTTTCTCTTGATTTTTCCTCTTTTTAAAATTTGTATTTAATATTTTTCCCTAACATATTCATCTGGGTGTACTAATTTTGGACCGTTATCGTAAGTTATTTTGATAGATTAGCTCCAGATTTGCCTTCAGTGCTGACTAATCTAATGTATATGCAAAAATATAATATTGTAAAGCATCCTATAGAAAATACAAAGTGCAAATAACATAACATACTTTTTACATTACTTTCCCTAAAAAGTAACAAAGTAACATAGGGCTCTATTTTAACGACCTAGGCGCAGTCTAAAGCGCATGGTGCAAAAGCATTAAGGCCATGTCCGAATCCACTTTTGCTATTTAAAGGACGGAAAAATGCACGCTGCAATTTGTAAGCGTTTGGATTCGCATAGGCACATAACTAGCGCGCTCTGCGATGGACTTTAGACCAGCTTTTAGTTAGCCAATGGCACCTTAACACGTCTCCTTTTTAGACCTGCACACCCATGTGGTGCAAATAGATTTGCTATTTAAATGATATGGCACAAAACATGACAATTAGGGTTGCACTGGTCTGAAAATAGCAACAAATTGAGCCATACACGTCTTGCGCCTTCATGTGCCGGGTGTATGATAGGGCCCGTATAGTTACTTAGTTTAAGATTGTAATATATTACATTTTCCCCAACTGTATGAGCCACCTTCAATACTTTAAGTAACCAATATGTGTACAGTGCTCAACATAATTGAGTACACCCCACTTTGAAAATGAATATTTTTATCCATTTCTCAGTGAATATAGGGAATGTATTTTGGTGCATTTGAACAAAACAGATTTATTAAACTGATATATTTTTTTAAATAATTTTTTAGTCATCAAACACCGTTAGAAATAGAAAGATTACACATTTAAAATACATGCAAATATTGAAAAAAAATATTACAAACTACAAAATGTCAACAAAATTTTATAATCGTTTTTTTTCTCTTGAATGTCGCTCTTTTTAAATTTTGTATTTAATGTTTTTCATTTAAATGAGAGGTTTACTCATATTTGCTGAGCACTGTATATGACCATACATGAACTCAATTTTATATTAATGTGCCAAAACATAGTGATAATATAAAATAATAAAAATGACAAAGAGGAAATCGCTTTCAATGGAAACTTGCTACGATCACTGTATGTTATTGCTTTGAATCAAATGCTACTGACTGTATTTCCCTTAAAGTTCTCGTGAAGGACTTTAAAATATGCAGTTTTATTTGATGTTTGACGTAATCACAACCAAAATACGAAGAGAGGATGAGACATACTGTAGCTTCTGCCCTTTTTAAAAAGCAGCCAATAGCGTTTTGTTTGATCACAGCCCTGCCAGTGAGAGTGGTTGAGCTTAAGTGCATCAAATGAAAAGCAAATGAGAAGCGTCTTGAAGGGGGCAGGGCATGTCAAACACTAGAGAGCATTTGATTGGTTATGATGTGATGAGAAACTGAACTATGAAGGTGCCGTGAATAAAACCGTTGATCCATTTAGGCGGAAGTGGCAAACTGCAAGCTTCACATGTTTATAACAGTTTTATGTCTTCTAAACGTGAATATTGCCACTTTTTTGGAGCACACTAGCTTATCGATATCTTGAAAACTAACAATACTGATACCAACATCTAAAAAAACTTTATTTTTATTTTATGGAACCTTTAATTCACACCTTGTATCTTTGGTTGCGGCAGAAGCTGATACAGTTCTGAATGGTCAGTTTGGTGGAGGTCTGGTGGTTTCCAGATAAAGGTGTCGGATCACCGCTGTCCTTAAAACAGCCCAGGTTACCCGGCACTAAAAGAGAAGGAGAAAAGAGATCTATCAATGACAAAAATACAACATAAAAATCACTGGAAACCATGACACAGACATAATGTGGTCAAAATATAGAAGCTTTAGTCGCTATTAAATTCAGTAACACAGACACACTTGCAAATCATTAAGTTCTCTCTGCCGGTAAATGGTCTGGAAACGTGTGTTAAAGACTGAGGTGTTTTATGAACTATGATTAAAACAGCACGCATGGGCTGATGGGGAGCGCTCTATGTGACTAAAACCTCATCCTCGGGGAATGCGCAGATGGATTCTGGGGGTTTTGTTAATAATGAACTCAATGAGTGAACACAGAGGTCAGGAGGAAAAAGACAGACTGAGGTTGTTTGAATCTAGAAAATGTCTAAAAGTGCATGTTAGTGTCAAGTGTGTGTGTGATTGCCTAAATAGCACGCTAAAAACCAGTTGCCAACCAGATAAAGACCATGTCCATGTTAAAACAGCATGTTAACAGATTAAAACCACTAACTGTTTCTAATTGACATTAGCAACAATCTAATCTTCAATCTAATGATGAACAGATTTTTTTTAACTTAAAGAGCTTTATTATGCATTATAAAAGGTCACATTTTGGTTTTGGGGGTCTCCAACAACAGGCTGATATAAATGCAGGGTCAAAAAACACTTTTGTTGTCCTATAATATGCATTTATTTTTACCTAATTATCCCAACGACTCCCATATGATTCCATGCGGTTCATTTGTTCCCAAACCCCTACTTTGCGTGAGGCTAATCTGCGCTGATTGGTCCGATGACCCAGTCTGTTGTTATTGGTTGACTGGGTTCAGCACAATACAGAGATAAACGCCCACCACGAATATGAAGTAGCGCAAAGTATGTGAGAGCCCAATGCAGGAATGCAATAAAGCAATGCAGTTAAACACCAGCATATTACTCTACTCTTAACCCTAACCCCAATAATAACAATGACACACACTCAGTATTAATCTACACAGTGGAAAACGTTGAACTATTTTGAAAATTGACCACGCAGCGCGTATGTAGGAACAGCTGATGGTGGCCATAGCAAAGACAATGGCAGAGGATCACGAGTTCAGAAATGAATTTAAATCACTAAAGAAAGAAGCATGTGTCACGTTTTCAACATGGTTTTGGACGCAATATGTAAATAGCCCCATACACATTTAAACTGAGAGATACAGTACAAGCACTGATCTATAATGGATAAGTAATTACAAGCCATGCGGAGGAATTACAAGTTACAACACAATATTAAATACATATTTTAATTACAATTTTAATTACACTTACATGTTATGATCTGGAGGAAGAAAAAAACTGTTCCATATGAATGGACTATAACAAAGTCTGACAAAGTCACACACATAATAGTCTTTCCTGCTCTTTCCTTTATTAGCAAACAGCTGATGAATCACCCGTTGTAGCGTAGATTATTGTAGCAATCATCAGAAAAATGACAGGATCAAACACAGCACTAGGTTGGCTATACTGTGGTATTGTTGTGAAAATGAACTTTAACCCCTCCATCTGTCAGAGATCGTCATCTTCGTGTTATGATCAGTTCTGTGATCCCCTGCGCTTCGCTAGTAACTGAAGGGAAAGGCACGTTCACATTTTACCAGGTCCAGCACTTCATATTTGGTGATGTACCGTATTGACGTTGATGCGTTCAGGCAAAAGATCCGAACCCAACACGAATCATTTATTCGACTCTGAGTCGACTATTTCATTATTTAATCAATACTTTTAAACGGTGCACCATACCTGCCAACACTCCCTTTTTTCCCGGCAGTCTCCAGTATTTCAGACCCATCTCCCTTATTGTTCTGTCTCCCGGAAAACTCCTGAAAAACTCCTCAGCAGTTTGGCACAGTCCGGCTTGAAACCAGGTGCATGTGCGCGTGCTCTTCAGTTTGCGCGGAACCTCCCCACTCTACAGTTCTCACGTCCCCATCTCCACCCAACCCCCCCCTCCTCAGCACTTTGGTACAGTCCGGCTTGAAACCTGGTGCATGTGCGCGTGCTCTTCAGTTTACGCGCAACTTCCCCGCTCTACAGTTCGCGTGCTCCCATCTCCCCGCCAAACCATAACCCCCCACCCCCCACCCCACTCTTTTCAGTTTGCGAGAAACCCATCACCATCACCAACCCCAACCCAACCCCCTCCCCCCGTTCTTTAGTTCGATCGCAACCTCCACCCACCCACCGACCCCCCTACACCCCCACCCTCCACCCGGGCTCCAGGAATTGTGCGGTGCACTTTCAAATTTGAACCTCAGCTGGATGTTTTCATTCACTTAGTGCTGTTATACACTGCATGGTAGGTCATTTTTAATACCCATAATAGGGGCTCTTTAAAGTTGCCGTATAATGAAGATCAAGATATACCAGTAGGCATAGTTGTATAAAAATAGTTTAATACATGGAAATGACATAGCATGAGCCTCAAACACCATTGTTTCCTCATTCTCATATAAATCCTGTGAGTGTAAAATTCTGGTGAAAAACAGGGCAATGGAGTATATGCACACAGAATTTACAGTTTTTAGTCAGCCAGCCCAAGCGATTCGTGCCACGTTTAAGGTCTGATTTCTTTAAAAAAATCTTCACTGCCCGATAAATATATGATATAAAGTGGATATCAGACCGGACAAGAAGCACTACATTCAATTCCATTTAATATATGAATATTTATTTTACCCCACTATTTACAATAGAGTTTCAGTGCTACCTGCTGCTACTGACGGCACCTAATTTAGGCTTGAACATCTAAACTAATGTCTAAATCTATTTTACTGATTGTATTTGAAATTGAAAATAGTCACATAAACCTTTCACTGGAAGTTTATCATTGGCTGAAAAACACTAGCTGTGCATATACCATAATGGTAGAAAACTCTAACGAGCCACATTGAGTCATTAATGTAAATGCTCCTGCAATAATTCATGTTTAGGTAATGAGATTTTAACAATATTTGTCACCTTATATTTTAAGTTTAGCTTGTATTAAGCTTACTCTGTATGGGACTCTTATTTTGAAAATGAGACCGGCAACATAAAGCTTTCAATCATTAACATATTGATTCAATGCACTCTATGACACCTTTAATCATGGAACCAACTGCAAAGAGATGTGGTGTGTGTGTGTATGTGTTTGTAAACCCTTCAGAACACCCTATTAACCATATAGCAAGAGGATTTGGATACACAAAAACATTCCTTTCATGCAAAAAAAAATACATGATTGAGATTTATTTGTGTGAATGTGTTTGTATCTGTTCTACTGAAATGGTTTTGAAGATGACAGTGTTGCTTGAAGTGAAAGGTTTGATGGCAGACTGGTGATAAGGATAAAGAGACACGCTCTTAGACACTGAGCTCCAGAGGTCCTCATGAACATCTCTACACGAGTCCAGACTCGCACAGGCCTTGTTCATCTCGCAGCATACAAAGACTAGTTTTGTTTTCAAAGGGATACACGTTGAGGCTAAATCAGGCCACACACACACATACAGTGTATACACACATTCCAGCTCACTTTGTCTGCGTAAAAGTGTTTTACTTCAATAGTTTATGCTGTTTAACGAACACACACAGGTATATTTACATGAAAAAAAATAAAGTTCGGAAATTTCTTTCTAATTTCATTCCTATATTCATTTTATTTCAGCTTGGTCCCTTATTTATCAGAGGGTGCCACAGCAGAATGAACCGACAACTATTCCAGCATACTGTATGTTTTACGCAGCGGATGCACCTAAAGGAAACCCACGCGAACACGGGGAGAACATGCAAACTCCACACAGAAATGCCAACTGGCCCAGCCGGGACTCGAACCAGTGACCTTTTTGCTGTAAGGCGACAGTGCTAACCACCGAGCCACCGTGCCGCCCTCTTCCAAACTTGTAATACAAATATTTTTATTAGAGCATTTTGATTCTAAAAAAATGTCATTTGATCAGAAAACAAATGTTTTCAATTGTTACAAAATGAGGGATATTTCACAAAATACTTATTCCTAAACATTGGTAATGTGTCGTCTAAAAATTAATATAACCATCTATGATGGCACATATTTTGTTATTTAATGCAGTGGTTCCCAAAGTGGGGGTTGGGACAATGAAGGGGGAGGGGGGTCGCTTGGTCATTTCTAAAAGTCTACTACGATACCATATTTTATGCATAACCTACAGAAGAAAAAAGTTAATAGTTACATTAAAAAACAACATGCAAATAAAAAGCCATCAGCCTTTCCATTTTTCGCGTGATTACGTTATATTTAAGGGTGCTTTCACACTTGGTCCGATTGCCTGGCCCAAACCCAAGTTCGATTGTCCCCCTCGGCTGGTTTGTGTTCACACAGTCTTTTTTCCTTCTGAAACCTGGAACGCTTGTGTCATCAAGCTACTGTTTTGTGTACAGTTGTTACTAGGTGACGACCATGAAAGCAAGCGCAAAAATGGAGACGTATGCATATCACAGTTGTTCTGCTTTCTCTGAATCTTTTGGTTTTGTTACCAAAACCAAAATACAGAGAGCCTCTTGCATCTATCGGCTGCAAAAAAACATTAAAAACATTCAGAACATCACGCAATGTCTACAGAAGTCATTTTTTTGTGGAGACAAGCAGACATTATTACTGTTAGCACTGGGTCAGTCCTGCTTGTTGCCAAGTTAGGGGATACACAGACCTACAGACATGAATAAACGGTATAAAAACGATAGTTTGTTGTACAGTTGGTGGTTCACTTCTATTATTTGGTACGATTGCATCCATATTATAAGTGAACCGTACCAGAGTTCGCATGAACCGTACCCCAGACTAGAGATCTGTATTTGAATCCCGCTCCCGGCTACTCCTGCCAGGATTTATACTGCACCCAACCGCTCCCAATGTATATTCAGTCTTTGTTCACCTGCTGCCTGACCCGCCCCGTTTTCTACCCGCCCCGACAGTTCCTGCTAAATTTAGATCTGGTTTTTCAAAATCTCACGTTAAAATTGGGACACATAACAGACATAATACACATAACAGATAAAAGTTTAGGTTGTGCAAGGATTGTAGGCTAAATGTCAGATTTGTTTGCCCCTTTAAGACATGACTGCCGCGTGACGTGTGGTGAGGTTTGTGGATGGTGAGGCACTGACTCTTTCAAAGTCAGCATTACAAACATATCCACTCAATATATTTGCCAACTACCGAGTGTGTTTTATATATCACATTAGCATTCTTTCTATACATGTAGCAGGGACATATTGGGCCACGGAAGAATGTATAGCGATTAAATAGGCCTCCCAAAAACACCCAGCTGGATGTTACCAGCTACCCCAGACCACCTCTTTCAGGTGGACTTGTGTACGGTTCACGGGTGCACACCCGAGTTCAGAAGACAATGTTCATACTAGCTAAACGTACTGCACTCTGACGTCAAATGAACCCGCGTGCGGACCAAAAGTGATAGTGTTAAAACACCCAAAGACACAGCACAATGATTTTAAGGCACCAGGTTAAACTTTCTGACACCTCTACAGCCCTCACATACATTAAAAATAAACACAGGCCACAACTGAACATGGAGGATGGTTTCTGAGGGGCATTCTTCAAAATTACATGATGAATAGACTTGGGCCTATTGGTATGTGTGCGCTGTTGTGTGCAAGGTTTATATATTTATAATCACCTCAGAGGATATTGGGAGTCGCGAGTCACTGACATTGTTATTTTGGAGATTGCGGGCTGAAAAGTTTGGAAACCACTGATCTAGTGCACAAAAAAAAAAAGTTTAAATAAATTTTAGAATTTAGAAGAAATGTCATGAGTAGTTGACAGAACAAACAAAAAATACATTTTACTAAAATCCACAACTATGAATCAGAAATCCAGAGAAATCATTTTCCATTTATGCTGCATATGTTTTCTATTTTAATATCATTTACAGTGTAATTTACAGCTGGATTTTCAACAGCCGTTACTGCAGTCTTCAGTGTCACATGATCCTTCAGAAATTGTTCATGCACTAATTATTTTAGTTGAAAACACTTGTTGTTTATAACACTTTATGCATATAAATTTAAGCTAATTAGTGTGCACGTTTTTGTAAAGAATATAAAACATGATTTCATGAAATCCATGATGTCAAGCACATGTGTTTATGTATTCAGATGTCCAATACTTGACAACCAAAACAACACAATATATGGACACTATATGGACTATATAGATAGAGAGTGTGTAGCCCCACCCACAATACATCAAAATAATTTAAATAAGAACGTCTGATTGGCTGATTTTGTCACAATAAACCACAAATTGCAGTTTCATTGAGGACAAGTAATGCTATTATTTCAAAAGATAAAAGTTCATTCAATTTTCATTTCATTTTCCTTAAGCTTAGTCCCTTTATTCATGGGTCGACACAGCAGAATCCAGCATATCCAGCATATGTTTTACACAGCAGATGCCCTTCCAGCTGCAACCCAGTTCTAGGAAACATCCATACACACTCATTCACAGAGTACTCGTACACTACGGTCAATTTAGTTTGTTCAATTCACCTATAGCGCATGACTTTATCCAAACTCCACACAGAAATGCCAACTGACCCAGTCGGGACTCAAACCAGTGACCTTCTTGCTGTGAGGCAACAGTGCTAACCACTGAGCCTCCGTGTCACCCTCAATTTTCATTTGTATGCAAATGTAACATTATTAAAAATGAGCATAATATAAACGTTGTCTTGACTATATGAAGAGTCCATAAGACAAAGACCGTGCAAATGCTACAACTTTCCTGAAACACAGACATGTACAATATAATCCGCCGTCTGTTCCTCTCATTAATCAGAGTGTTAAAAACATCACAAACTGCAGCGCTTGGTGTTCCTCCCACTCATAAATCTGGAACAATGTCCACATGAGCCGCGTCGAGTCAAACATAGGCCCGTTCAAGTGGACTGGATCTGAAGATGATCCATCGCTGCAAGCAAGGAATTTCTGGGTGGAAATTAAACGGAAGACTGCATGTAATTATGATCGTTAGATAAAGGACAAAAGCCTTAATTACACTGATATGCTTTTGCAGAGAGCAGAATCAAATTTTTCACTCTCGCATGCCTGGAGAAGAGGGGGAAAAGAGAGAACTTCTTTTGCCACTTCAATGGCAACAGCTCTGAACTTGAAAGCGGGACAGTTTTTTTCTCTCTCTGGGGCTCATGCAAGATTAAAGACTGCAGGTCTTCTGCTTCTGACAGAGTGATTGTACTTTACCATCAATTTATCTGTCCTTAACCTCTCATCACGCACAGCGTTTGCTTCCCCCTGCGCAAAAAAAGGGCTCATCTCTTTCACCAACACAGCTGCTGTTTTTAGACAGCGCCATGTTTTTTTAGTTAACTTACCTCAGAAAACTTCAAAAGAGAATCACAGAACATACCTCACGCAGTAAAGACTCGCTAAACAAGGGTAACTACTGCAAATATCCATGCTTTAAAAAGTAATGCAACGGACTTCAAAGTGCTGAGTGGAATTTGAAGATTTTATAAGGCGCTCCGGCTGGCAAGCGCGATGGCATTACGTGTGTTAATGTGGCTCGTTTAGACTGGCTCACATCCAGATACGGCACACAATTTCACAATGGAAAGATGCAACACACACACGCAATTTTTTTACAGGGCTGCATCTCAACATGGAAAGAATTGGAGAGCTAAATTAAACGCAGTTGGGAATGTGGCTTATTCCACCACTGAAATGCATAAAATTATCAAATACTTCAGAAAAACACACTGTGATATTTGATACTGTGCAGGGCCAAGATGAAATATCCGTTGAGGTTTTTTTTAAAGGTGCAGTATGTAAGTTTGACACCCAGTGGTTGAACTAGGTATTGCATTCCTGGATCAAAACAAATGCAAGCGCAGGTTGCCAGATTGAGGATTAACAGGATATAATCTAATATAATTGATATATTAGAAACCAGATTTATTTCTCACAGGTGATCAACAGGAAACTGACAATGATCACCTCAGGTACACCTCATGTGCTTTATTCAGTGTTAAATGCTAACAATTGAACAATTTGAAATTGAACTTTAGAACTAAACACATATCAGGGATTCAGCATGTACATTTAATAATGTTAAAGTAAAATGTATTAATTAGATTTTAAACCTTACCATTTCATGAGTGAGTGCATATTCTGTGCTTCTGAATGGCTGTATTTAAATTTCTGTCGTGAAACAGCCAAATTGCTTATCACTGCATATCTTGTCACGTAGTGTGTTGTTAGGTCACGGGGTTACAATGTAACCTGCTCACCTAATGTTTACGTTCGTAATATTTATATTATTTGCTAATTAATAACCTCATGTGGAACTCTGAATCTGCGTCTCATTTCGGATTCTGCTACTGTCCACCAGAGGTCGCTAGGGCTGCTCGATTATGCAAAAAATCCTAATCACGATTTTCTTTTGGTAATATAATTGTAATCATGATTATTCAAAACGATATATAGTTGAAGTCAAAATTATTCGCCCTCCTGTGAATTTTTGTAAATATTTCCCAAATGATGTTTAACAGAGCAAGGACGTTTTCACAGTATTTCCTATAATATTTTTTCTTCTTGAGAAAATCTTATTTGTTTTATTTTGGCTAAAATAAAAGCCAGTTTAAATATCTTGAAACCTATTTTAAGGTCAATGATATTAGCCCCCTTAAGCAATATATTTTTTTCCATTGTCTGCAGAAGAATCTACTGTTATATATTGACTTATTTAATGACCTAATTAAGCCTTTGAATCACACTTTAAGCTGAATGCTTGTATCTTGAAAATATCTAGTAAAATATTATGTGCTGTCATCATAGCAAATATAAAAGAAATCAGTTATTATAAATGAGTTATTAAATCTATTATGTTTAGAAATGTGTTGAAAAAATTAACACATTAAACCGAAATTGGGGGGAAAAGGGTCGCTAATATTTCAGGAGGGCTAATAATTCTGACTTTAACTGTATATACACAGTTATTTTCCTCCCTGTAAATAAGGAAAGGGAAATAAATAAAATAGAATAAAAATATGAAACAAACTGTGCTTTAAGCATTTTTACTGTAAGAACTAAACTTTCATCATAGCTACAAAAGTCCTTCAGTCAAGAGCAGTGAGTGATTTTCTCCTTTTGTTGTTTGATTAATGATAAAAACAGTCGGCAGCAGGAATATTGTGTACTGACACTTTAAGAGCAGCACTGTTCTGATTTATGGTTTCACTTTCACATGTCTTTTGATTCTCAACTCGTTTGTTTATTCCATAAATGAGGGTTAATATGAATAATCACTAAACACCGCATTTTGACACAAATTTGCATGTATTTGACCATTCAAGCGCTCACATTAAGATGACTTTAGATGTGTGTGCTCTGCTCGTCACTGAGGCTGAGCGCTTACACACAACAACACGCTATCTCTTTCACGCTTTTAAAACATGAATGATTCGAGTGTATATCAATGATTGATGAGCATCCCATGCTGCAAAAGTTACATTACAGCACATGCTTTTTGGTCATTTTCATGTGAAACTGAGCTTTGCAGATCAACAAATGTGTACAACTGGAAAGGCGGTGGTATATGATGCAATAATCGTTTTATCTCGATTAATGTTTTTTCATGATCGTTAGAAGGCAAAATCTAAATCGAAACTGAATTTCGATTAATTGCACAGCCCTAGAGGTCACATTTCAGTTGCAGATGCATGCTTTGAGAGCTTTTCTGAATGAATGAAAGAAACGCGCTGTTTTCCACCAGGGCATCCCGGGGTGCTGAAATATAGTTGGCTAAAGTGGCAGGAACCAAAGACAGAGTTCCGGCACGTAACTCACATTTTCAAAGCAGAATATCTGACTTCAGCATTGTTTTTCAGATAAACAAGAATGTTCACTTGGCATGTTTCTTAAATATCTGCAAACATATTATGCTATTTGTATGCTTCAGAAAAGTCAAAAACATACAGCACCTTTAAAGTTGCTGGTTTGATTGCTGTTAGGCGAGAGTCAGGAATACTGATGACAATCACAACTGTGCCTTTGAGCAAGGCACATGAGTCAGTTTATCATAAATCATATTAGAAGAAAACTATCTGTTAAATGTCAACCAAAAAAAATTAATCTGTTAAATGACAACTA
Source organism: Danio kyathit (assembly GCA_903798195.1). Classification (NCBI taxonomy): domain Eukaryota; kingdom Metazoa; phylum Chordata; class Actinopteri; order Cypriniformes; family Danionidae; genus Danio; species Danio kyathit. The sequence goes on from CAIGQS010000094.1 coordinate 144,311, forward strand.
TCAAAGGAAGAAGAAAACTCACAGTGCTTTCATGTACAATTTACATTTGAAAGAACAGGTTTGATTGGAATCTTATTCTAGCAATAGTTGGAATTCCAAAAAAGAATTCAAAAGACGTCCCAGTCTTTTGAACATGGCAATGGCCTTCTCATATTACATGAGCTGTAGAGTTAGCGCACTAATAAGGAACCTGGTACAGCAGTTGGGGGAATTAACTATCAGACTGGTCCTCTGAGAACCAAATTCCCCCTTTTCCCTTGCTGTATCTCCACTATCACTATAGGAGCTCTGAAGTCATGTATACCAGCCAACAGTGACATCAACAACGTCTACGATTGGAGATTCTTTTGTGATTCAAGCTGTGCTTATGTTGTGTGTTATGGGTTTCATAATAATGAGATGGAATGCAGACATACGTTATGCTATTGAAAGAGCAAAAAGGACTAAATCACTTACTGTATGACAGCTTGTAGTGCTACATGCCATCATGACTGAGAAAAGAACACAAGGCCACTGACAAAGATGACTATAAGATATATGTGTATTTGTTTCTCGTAACAAAATAAATTGCTGGTGTTTCAACTGGCATGTATTTACCCAGTCAGCACACAATTACATTACTGGTAGTTCCTATTGTGCTGGGTTTTACCCCAACTCTAAAGTAGGAGCTAACTTAGTACGATTAATAAAATTAGTTCCACTAATATGTGGGATATGGGCGACATGGTGGTGCAGTGGGAAGCTGGGTCAGTTTTTGGAACTCTGTGAAATACACTTTTGCATCAGATTCTGTCTAATTCCTGTTAAAATATAAATAAAAGTTAAGATAATGTTATTTATTATTATGGGGTGACACGGTGGCTCAGTCGTTAGCCTCACAGCAAGAAGGCCGCTGATTTGAGTCCCGTCTGAGTCAGTTGGCATTTCTGTGTGGAGATGGCATGTTCTCCCCTTGTCTGCGTGAGTTTCCACCGGGTTCTCCAGTTTCCCCTACAGTCCAAAGACGTGCTATAGGTGAATTGGTTAAGCTAAATTGTCCGTAGTGTATGTGTGTATGTTCTGGTCCTCCAGGTTGATGGTTGAGCATTGGGCTAACAACCCAGCTCATAAAAAAAAAAAACTAAATGTTACGAAACACCAATATGATGCGGCTAAATATCAACTTCGATATAAATGGAGTAAGTAAGTAATATGTGTGATATTAAGTAAAACTGTTCCCAGTTCCTGCAGTGAGAACATGCTTAAAAAGAGGATACTTTCACCAATAGTTCTAGGAACGATTTATTCCAGGTCTTTGGAAATAATTGAATGAAATACATTGCCTTAGGCATGCTTTGCTGCAATTTTCTTATGAAAAATCCACATGATGTTGTTTGTCGTTTTACATATACGGTAAAAAACATACTCCAAGTTTTAACAAAGCCACACTTGCTGAAGCATGCATGATGTTTACCTTGTTTTTTATGCTATTTGCTATTATGCTTCCTCTTTTGTTGAACCATACTTTACAGCAGCGGTTCTCAATCCTGGTCCTTGCAACCTCCCAATCTGCACATTTTGTACTTTCTCCTATTTAATCATAATTGGAAAAAGCAACTCGAAAATAGGCCTTAATATTAGAATTATTAGAAAGCCAGAGGGACAGTCGCTTCATGGTGAAGCATTCATGGAGTAGCGATGCAAACTGCTGTTAAATTGCAGAACAATTCTCTTCGATTTTATAATCGCACCAATTAAATCATCAGTAATCTTTTGCGTAGCTTGTCAGCAAAGTTAGGTGTAACGCTTTCCACAGTTACTGTATTCTGATTTGATTTTTGAGGAATCCAGTAATGTAACAAATTACATTTTAAATTTGTGTAATTTGATTACAGTTACTAAAGTCAGTGTAATTGCATTACAAGTAATGCAATTACACTGACTTTAGTAACTGTAATCAACTGTAATTGTAATCAAATTGCAGAAAAAACATGATTTAAAAGAAGCATTTTTTTTAAGCAAGAAGCAAGCTTCTTGCTTAAAAAAAATGCTTCTTTTAAATCATGTTTTTTCTGCAACATCAGTTAATAAGCATGCACTTTGAAATTGCTGGAGAACCCAAACTGAATTAGCTGCTGTCGAGAGCGGTTGCTTCTTCAAGTAGAAATACAGACATTACTTTGATTTCATTGAGCGTAAAAACAAAATATTGCTGTGAAATTCAATCTATGTCCAGTCTCTAAAGAACTTTCAACTGCTTTTAACTCGTAAGCAACCAGTAACCTGTTCAAGCACTTAAACAGAAAGCATTCTCTGACAATACTCGTAATCTAGGAGGACACCAGCAGCCAAAACACGGTGGCCCAACTCAGCCTAAGCAGGCTAAATTGAATTTTTATGCAGGATAGAGAGTGAAGGAACCTTCTGAATGTGAAGAGAAGTGTAGCTGCTTATGGGGCCGCTCACATATCGTGTATTTTGCGTGCCCACATATTGGGAGCGTATTTTGAGAGTGCTTGCATTTTCCAGTCACCCCCAGTTGAAAACCTAGAGTCAGATGACAAGAACTGACCGATCAGCTTCATACTTTGTATGGAATATACATTTTTCAGTAGACAAACACAGAACACCCAAACACTGCAATGCTTTTTCATACTATGGATGTCAATGGTTACAGGTATCCAGTTTTCTTCTAAATGTCTTCTTTTGTGAAAAAAATGACAAACAGGACTGGAACAAGTGAATGATGATAGAATTTTAGTTTTGGACGAACTATCTCTTTAAGTCTTTTGAATATGTCAAGCTACAGTTTTGTAATTTTATAGGAATATTTTATATGTTTTAAAAGTATCTTCAAAGTAAAGTAATTAGTAATCTGATTACTTTTTACATAATTAGTGATGTAATCAGATCACAATTTTCCAGTAGTAATCAGTAATTTGTAATTTACTACTTTTTTAATCTATAACTATTCGTAACTTCCCCAACACTGTTTGTCAGTGAGCTATGGCTCTGTGTAGTAAACGCTGCACCATGTAAAAGAAGCTGCTGGAGATTTATAGCTGATTACAGAGCTAGTTTTACATGTATGCACATGAAAACTCTCATTTGACTAATTGCGCAGCCTTACCTCACACTACTCATATTCATAAAAAACAAACTTTTAAACATTGTAAAGTCAGCTCAAATTCAAATGTAAATCCTTCACCCAGACATCATGCAACTTCTAACACACCAAAAAAACGATAACAACATCCCTCAATATTCCTCTTCAGAAGCGTGACACTCTTGTCTTCAAACACTTGACAGCGACAGTAAATACCCCTGAAGTCTCAGAAGTGCTCTAATATTGTTCAGTGCAGAAATGATGGTCTCCAGCCTCATATTGCACATCATATCTCAGCTGCGGTGAGTCATCCTCGCTTTTCACAACTCATATTTTGGGTTATTGCAGGGCTTGAGAGGGGTGACGCAAGAGTGATAGACGTGTCACAAGTCCGCCGAAGCAGAAAGACAGACATAATAGCACTGAAAAAGAGAGCGAGCGAGTGAGAGAGAGAGCGAGATACTGACAAAAGGAAGAAGGAAAGAAACACCCAGATAACAAACACAACAACATCAAACGCTGCAGTTCTTGGCAAACGCACTTGGCAGAAAGAACGGATAAGCGTGTCTGAGAAGGGCCTCTCTCTTTCCCTCTTTTATTCTCTCGCTGTGTTATTAAAAAAAGGTAATTACAGACATAAATTCAGATGACATCTGGGGTGCATTTTTTTTCTTCTCCCCCTCGTTCTTTTTGCGGAGGATTGTGGGTGTTTCTTTTTTTTCCAAAATACATTCATAAGTTGTTTCTGTGCCACACCCAGCAGACGCTGCCAGGAACACTTTTAGCTGAGAGCTGAGATACACTTGAGGGAGAGGGGCTGAAATAATAAAGAGACGTCTTGTTATTGCTAATAAGACAGTCTGTCTTTTCTGAATGTTTGAAGAGATGGTTCAGCCAAAAATTACAATTCTGGCATCATTAATTCACAATGTTGCTCAAAGGCCAGTACAACTTTCTCTCTCCTACAGAAAACAACAGGAGAAATCTGAATAATGTAGAGCTCCGCGATGCAGAAAACGTGGATGGAATTATGGGATCCAGTCATTAAAACTTGGAATGTTGCAGAATTTATGCATGAGTAAATCATAAGTAGTGATGTACGCTGGAGTAAATCATAATCTGGGCTAGTGTGAATTGTTACACCTTAAAAAATATATGATGTATACATCTGCAGTCTCACTATATGAAGACATGAACACACAAACACAATCTCCATTCATAATGTCCTACAGTTTCTAGCTTATTATATTATTTTATATTAGCATATTATAATTAGCATATTTTATATTAGCATATTATAGTCAGGTTTCAGGTCTCATCACAGTACAGAAACCCCATTAGTAAAAATAACCAACGAATTACTCTTAGCTGCTGACCATGGGTGCATCTCGCTATTAGTTCTACTTGATCCTAGAGCCGCATTTGACACCATTGACCACAATATTCTCATAGACCGCTTAAATTCTACAGGTGTCCAAAAACAGGCTCTTGAATGGTTTAGGTCATACTTAGCAAACCGTTACCAATTTGTGAATATTAATGGACAGCTTTCACAAGTCAGGCCAGTAAAGTACGGGGTCCCTCAGGGATCAGTTTTAGGCCCCTTGCTGTTTACAATATACATGCTTTCCCTGGGGGACATTATTAGAAAACACGGGATCAGCTTTCATTGCTATTCAGACGATACTCAATTATACATTTCAACTAAACCTAATGAGATGTCTGAACTGTCTAAGCTAACCGAGTGTATCAAAGATGTTAAAGACAATTTTCTTCTCTTAAACTCAGACAAAACAGAATTATTACTTATTGGGCCTAAATCCTGTACACAGCAGTTCTCACAACTGGACCTGCAACTAGAGGGATATAAAGTTAGCGATAGCTCTACTATAAAAGATCTGGGTGTCATATTAGACAGCAATTTAACTTTCAAAAATCATATATCCCATGTCACAAAAACTGCTTTCATCTGAGAAATATTGCTAAATTGCGAAGTATGCTATCTATATCAGATGCAGAAAAGCTAGTTCATGCTTTCATGACTTCTAGGCTGGATTACTGTAATGCTCTGGTTGCCCAGCATCCTCTATTAACAAACTTCAGCTAGTGCAAAATGCAGCTGCCAGAGTTCTTCCCAGATCTAGAAAATATAATCATATCACCCCAATTTTATCCTCCTTACACTGGCTGCCTGTTAAGTTTCGTATAGAATTTAAAATATTACTCCTTACATGTAAAGCTTTAAATAATCTAGCTCCTGCTTATCTAACCAACCTCCTGTCTCGCTACAACCTAACCCGCTGTTTACGATCTCAAAACTCAGGGCTTCTGGTAGTACCTAAAATATCAAAGTCGAGTAAAGGAGGTCGAGCCTTCTCATTTATGGCCCCTAAACTCTGGAATAGCCTTCCTGATAATGTCCGAGGCTCAGACACACTCTCGCTCTTCAAAACTAGATTAAAGACCTATCTTTTTAGCAAAGCATACACTCAGTGCAGTACATAGCGGTATGACGCATGATGTGCCCCACACATGATTTTGGTTCTCGTTTATATACACTATGAACAGCAGCTACGCTAATTATTTTCCTTATTCTGTATTTCCACCTGGGGGTACTCATCTCGAGGCCCTCAGACTATGCAGTGCCACTGACGCGATCCGAGACCAGCGACGAGATGACCCCAAGGTTTTCTGGACCAGGCCGTATCCTGAGCAGCTGCTGTGGTGGTCTTCATGGAGTGAGACCATGAGACTGACTCCTGTGATGCTCCAAGGACAGACAAGTCTTCGCTGAGGTCCAGCTTCCTGCGCCTAGACTGCAGCTCTGCACAAGACGTTTGGCCATAGGGGAAATGGTCGTGCCCAACTGAGCCTGGTTTCTCTCGAGGTTTTTTAAAATCTTCGCTTTCGCCAAATTGGTGAAGTTTTTTCCTCGCTGCTGTCGCCACTGGATTGCATGGTTCGGGATCTGTAGAGCTGCACATCGATGGATTTGCTCTTCAGTGTTTGGACTCTCAGTAGTGATTATTAACCCACACTGAACTGAGCTAAACTGAACTGAACTTAATCTCTGAAAACTGAACTGACACTGTTTCAATTCACTATAACCTTCCATGTGAAGCTGCTTTGACAATCTAAATTGTATAAGCGCTATACAAAAAAGATGAATTGAATTGAATTGAATTATAATGGTTTCTGAACTACCATTTGACACTTTGGAGGTTGGTGGCTTGGTGTCGGGGTTGAGGTGTAACACAGCTAAGAACCGGGTAAGAAACTGTACTATGCACTGAGTTTTGGGCAGCCACTGCGATCGGACACTATACAAAGTCGGAGACCCAGGCGTGTTATAGACTGTACCAAAAAGCAGAGGACCGTGGGGGTGGGTAAAATTACGGTAGTTTTCCAGGAGAAATAACAAAATGGGAGTGTTGGCAGGTATGAGGAGACATGCGTTGGCACGAGGCCACAGGCCACATTACACTGTATACAGCCACATGGCACTGCTATGAGTGTGATATTGCATTTTATATGACAGTTTGATGGCACAATCATGTATGTAAAAAAGAAAATCAAACACGGAGAGTCTCAAAAATCCTTTTGTACGAGAAACTACTTTCTTCCACCATTCATTCACATCTGCAGCTGACGTCAGAACAGCAGAAACCTTTGCTCATTCACACACGTCACTTTAGAGCTAGTATTTGAAAGATTCTCTAGCGTAATGTCTAAAGTGATGATAAAACAGGTGATTTTGCAGACAGTTTAAGATTATAAGGCTGAACGGCATGAAATGCCAGCAGTCTAAATCGTAAAAGTCAAAGCTGTGCAAAAACTACCAGATAATTGTTATGTTTGTCATAAGGAAAAATGCAAAACACATTCGGACATTTCTTCTTTCTTTCTGTTTACTGAGCTAGTCTGCAATAACGAAAACAGGAGACACATGAGAAAAACAGATGGCCAACCAAAAAGTAACTTAGGGTTATACAAAGAGTGGCCAACACTAAATACATACATTACTGATATGTGAGTCCCATCTCACACTCAATACACTACAATTACTATGGTATAAATACAGCACTACAGCCTATAAAAGAGAGAGATTGACTTAGAATGTCACTTACTAGATTTATAATGATTTGATCAGCTGTAGTTTGTAGTTTTACGCTGAATTTATCTCCTCTAAGGGCGTATTATGCAGTTTCTGTTGCCATCTTGTGGATGGACAACGTCAACCCTCTTTGCTCTGCTACAAAACAACTACATTCTCACCTAGAAAAAGCCTCAAAAGTACATTATGCTGTCCAACGGCTGCAACATTTGTTAAACTGTAGTCCTCCGCTTGCCACTTGTGTGAGTGGAGTAATACACAAGAGTGAAGAGGCTGTTCAAGTTCTGATATTGCAGAATATCGCACGGCTATCAGCCAATCAGATTCGAGAACCAGACAGAACTTTTGTATGTGTATATATATATATATATATATATATATATATATATATATATATATATATATATATATATATATATATATATATATATATATATATATATATATATATATATATATATAGGTTTTACATTTATTAACACTAGAACTACCAGAAAACCATAGAGGTCATTCTGATTTAAAACTGTAATGTATTTTTTGTCAGGTGATTTAATTACGAAGCTTCTATCGGGATCTTAGCATCAAATTTTGAATGTCTCTGATCATATTTAATGAAGTCATCACTCTAAAAATATTGTGTATGAAGGTGCAAACCTCATTTTGTCAGGCAAATAGGAGAGCAAATGTTGTTTTTGACTGTTTGAAAGACATGTCGGAAGTAAATGTTCATTTTTGCACATTTAGGAAAAGTCAAGGTATGTAAGTTTGCTTTAACAAAGTTATTAAATTACAAACTATAAAACCAGTCAAAATAACCTTCTTGGTAGTTCTAGTGTTAATGTCATGTATTAGATCCTTTGAAACAAATCTTAATCAAAGGAATTATTCAATGACGTATCAGACAACACTAGTAATCTACAGAGTAGAACGGGCATGATTATAACATTTTCAGTAAAAAAAAATAATAATAAAATAAACCCAACATTTCCAGAATTACAGATAAGTTGCAAAATTTTCTATGACTATTTGTGGATAGTCAACACTGAACTCTTTAATGTGAAAGGGGAACAACTAATTAAACAGTACAGTGCTCTAATATGATAATAAGATCTGAAACTTCCTTCTATAAAATGTTTATTCCACATAATTATTCCTTTCTTATGACTTTCACAACAAAACATGATTAATGCAAGAAATTAACTAACAGTTATCGCCTTACTTTCAAAGTTGACTGATTACATTGAGAACTGCAAAAAATTTAACAGTAAACTTTGTAAAAACACTGTAAAATATGTTAACAGTTTTTTAAATTTTGTAATTCATAAGTGTTTACCATTTATTTGCATTATAGGACCTTGATCTCTGCTCTGTGGACTCTAAAGTATAACAAAGTGACTTTTGAAATTTTAGTAGTTTGAAATAATGTATAAAAAATAGTATATAGAGAAATAAGTCTGTAAAATAACAGAAAATGTACTGGCAGTTTAATACAAGGTTTTCATACTGCAATATACAACACCAACCCAGACAATATATCACTTTAAACTATTAAAAATATTAATTAAAGTCACTTTTCAATGTAAAGAGTTGTTGGAAGAAAGATCAAGGTCCTGTAATGAAATTCAAAAGCATTTCAAGAGGTCACACTAAGTTGATGTTTGATAATAAGGCATGTTTGGCATGCTGTCCCGGGAGAGAGCCCTGAGCTCAGAAGATCCTTGAGCCTGGGCCTTCCTCCAGTTTCATAGGGCGAGAGGGGAGTCTGAGCTCAGGTAGGTCTCGAGGGCTCCCCCGAATTAGTTATTTGGGCCTGTTATACTGTAGATTATTGGAAGTTGCCGTGGTGTGATAGACCACTAACTGAACGGCATGTATTTGTGGATTGGAAGCCTAGAACTTAATTCTTATATACTGTGCCAATTTGGTTTAATTAATTCACTTATCCAGCATGTCTTTGGCGTGTGGGAGGAAACCAGGGAACACAGGGGAAACCCATGCGAGCACGGGGAGAACATGTAAACTCCACACAGAAAAGTCAACTGGCCTGGCTAGGACTCAAACCAGTGACCTTCTTGCTGTGAGGCAACAGTGCTAACCACTGAGCCGCCGTGCCACCCTGTCTAGGAAAGAGGGGGAGGAATAGGGGTGGATGAGGGGATTCTTCAAAATGACAATACCTAAGGTATAAGAAAATCTGCTGTAGTGTGTTTGGATTCATCTGATTGGTACTGTAGATCATGTGATAGGTAATACAGGACCAGCTGTGGTCAATCATAAGCATGTGATCCTCTCGAAATTAGTTTATAATTTATTTATAATAAATATTTATAATAATACTTCAGAAATGAACATGGAAAATTTAAATATAAAAACATGATTAAAAAAACACGGAAAAATTGCTAATTTATGGATATTTTTTACAGTGCGTTATTTAAGTAAATATGTGATCATTTGTATATGTTTTAGTAAAAAAAAAAACTGGTTCATGAATCTTTTTATTGACATATCAGAGGGAGATTTTTACTGTGAGGACTCTTTTTGTGTATTTTGAATGTTTTATTTAGATTAGACTGCAAAAAATATTGTAAAGGCAAAAAGGCCAAAACCTCAAAATTGACAGGAGCATGAAAAATCTGTGTTTCAAACACATCTAGAGTTTGGTCAGCACCTAATGCTCTCCTGAGGCTTTCACACTGACAGCCTCTTTATTGCTGAGGTCATGTAGTGCTGTATTGTTGCTTGTTGTAGGCGTTTCTATTGCTGGATGCCTTAATGTTTCTGGTGGGCTGGTGGTATCAGCACATGAATCAAAATCTCTTGGGATGCCCACTTTTTTTATTATGTCCATGTACGTGGGTAGATACAAATTATGGACAACAGTAAAACCGCTCACTGGAATAATAACTACTGCTCCATTTCACAGACATTTAACTTGTTGTTGCCAGAACTTGGTTGTTTAATTAGCTAATGTTTATTCTGAAATTTAGGAAGTTGGAGGCCTGGTGATAGATAAAATAATATTGGCAATTAATTTTTCATTTTAAAAACACAAAAGTTAATAATAATCATTAAATGTATGCTTTAATTATATTAAATAATATATGTAATTAATTAAATAAATCAATTTTATGATAGCAAATTAGACTAGATTTTTTTATTTTGAATTTGTATTTAAAACATTTTATTTATCTATTTATTTGTTTATTGGTTTGTTTATTTACTTAATTCACTTTAAAATATATATTTTTTCTTTTAAGAATTAATCCATCAAAATACATAAAATATAATATAATTATAAAATAAATATAATATAATTGAAATAATGTCATCACTAAATCATAATAACAATGGCTGGAATTATCATTATTATTATGGTTATTGTTATTATTATTATTGTTGTTGTTGTTGTTGTGAATTTAATTGAACTTTATTTATACATATCAAAGTGGGCGACGCGGTGGCGCAGTAGGTAATGCTGTCGCCTCACAGCAAGAAGGTTGCTGGTTCGAGCCTCGGCTGGGTCAGTTGGCATTTCTGTGTGGAGTTTGCATGTTCTCCCCACGATTGTGTGGGTTTCCTCCGGGTGCTCCAGTTTCCCCCACAAGTCCAAAGACATGTGGTACAGGTGAATTGGGTAGGCTAAATTGTCCGTAGTGTGTGTGAATGAGTGTGTATGGATGTGTCCCAGAGATGGGTTGCAGCTGGAAGGGCATCCGCTGCGTAAAACATACGCTGGATAAGTTGGCGGTTCATTCAGCTGTGGCGACCCCAGATTAATAAGGGGACTAAGCCGAAAAGAAAAGGAATGAATGAATGCATATATATCAAAGCAAAACTCAAAGCAAATATGCAAACAAATAAATTATTAATTACATTAACAATTTTATTATTTTGGACTGAAGTTGTAGTTGTCCCAACCCAACGCATAACATGGTCAATTCTTTAAATTATGATATAAAAATAATAAATAAATAAATTATGTAGATTTTTAAAATAAATTCAATTTAATTAAACTTTAAATAGAACAATTTTACTCAATGTAGTTTTTCCAATTAAGTCCATTTGCATGAAGTTCAAATTTCGTCACTGTTGTGTGCATACCTGCCAACATTTGGTTCGTAAATTCCGGGAGACCCCCCTGGGGGGGGGTTTACGTCATACGCTGATTTGCATATTACTGACGTCATCGCGTTCTACCATTTCTGTTTGTTTAACAGCCTATGGTAAATAAATGGCGTATTTTATATTTGCACTACGCTTTATGTAAGCATGTCAATTTAACTAAATTTATTGCTGTTTGAATACAGTATATCATTATAGATGAGTAGGGAATTTGCAGTAATCTCTCAGACGTAATAAACTCAGACAAGTTCTGAAACTCTCACTTAACACATCTCTGATTGTGCAACAGGAATAAACGGTCAAATTAAATTGTTAAAATAAAGGAGAAGCAGATCGGGTTGACTGTACAAGGGAAATACCTTCAAAATGCCACCTGTTCTAAATCATTTGCCGTCGGTACGCAGAGAGGTGCTCTGCTCTCAGGCTGCAGGGGAGTGGCCGGCGGCATCCCCCGCAGCTCATTGAGAAGAGTATGGATGGTACAGTAATGGACAAACAACAGTCTATAAAAATCGCCAGTAACACACAAAAAAAGTCGCTAGATTTGTCGCTAGTCGCTTTTTTGAAAATTTGTCGCTAAGTTGGCAACACTGGTGCAAACTGAAGAGAGGGGAGCAGGAGGGGTGAGAGGTTTGGGGAGATGAGGGCACGCGAACTGTAGCGCGCGACCGGAAGAGCACAAGCACCAATCAGCCCGGACTGTACCAAAATGCTGAGGAGCGGGGGGCGGGGGAATTCCGGGAGTTTACCGGGAGACAGAACAATACGGGAGACGGGTCTGAAATACGGGAGACTCCCGGGAAAAACGGGAGTGTTGGCAGGTATGGTTGTGTGTCATGATGTAGAAACATTTATAGGTAAAAAAAAAAATTTTTATATTTATATTTTATATTTTCATTTATCATTAAAGGGCAATTATTTGACCCCTTTTTTAAGATTTATGATCTGTGTCTCCAGATTTTGTCTGTAAAGTTTCAGCTCAAAACACCCATCAGATTATTTATTATGCCCTTTTAAATCTGGGAAATTTGAGTTGTTATGACATTTTAGCTGTTTTTGTTTTCTTTTAATGCAAATGAGGTGGTTCTCCCCGCCCACCATTCCCACAGGCGTGTCAGAGCCAGACATGCGTGTAGGCTTTACGTAGATAAACAGCACAGTGACAGACAAGAATGAAGCAGATCTCCCTTGCTACAGTAAGAACTTTCCCAACTACAGTATTATTTAATATATTTGTTGTGGATTTAATTCAAGCCTTTCTGCAATGATGAGTCACACACAATATCATTACAAAGTTCACACACACACATGCATTTACCTTTGTTTTTGCACGCCAAATGTGACAGCATACACGTTACTATCTACTGCTGTATGGATATCCATTATGTTAATGTACAAAATAAACCGGATTTAATGTCCACAAACTGGGATTGAAGCGTCTTCTTTTATAATTGTACTGACATGCAGCTGTGGTGATGAATTACATAGCGATTTTACAGTATTCATTACAAACATGCACTGTTTTAAAAGCATTTTAAATTTGTAAAACTCATTCTTGAGGTGCTGATGAGAGCTGAACAGATCTTTTAATCTCAATCTCAGTTGCTTTGCGCACGTCCTCGCTTATGGATATGATCATACGCATTACTAAGAAGACATTTTAATACATGGCTGTCAATCAATTCGGTGGGCAGGGAAACCACACTCCTACTTCACGTTGCGGTTGGCCTCTAAATATCAGGGATTTGGATCCTATTTTAACATTAGGACATTAAAAAAGAGACTTATTGTGTTTCTATCACTCCAATATGACAGTGGACCTACACTCAGTTCTGTCCAAACAGCTTACAAAAGTTGATTTTCATCATATGTGCCCTAAAAATGATTTCCAGTTTCGGTCAGTATGACACTTCTTCAGGGAAATGCAGTGGAGTTTGGGTAGAGCAGTGTTTTTAAAGAGCAGCAATTATCTAGTTTTAGTGCTGCACTTCACAGTTTGGTGTAAAACACTTATAAAAGGACTATATTAAGCGTCTGGGGTTTGGTGATTTGTTGGTAAATCATTCAAAAGCGTCCTTACATCCTTTTTTCTGCTTTTGGATCTGCTCGTCTGTCATTAATTCACATACTAAAGTCGTGTTCCTGTTTTGGCAGGCTCCCTCCTGTTACAGACACACTTATCCAGCCCCAAATACATGTGTTTTGGTTTAAACTTTTTTTTGTTTCTTTTACAGTTACGACAGCTGGATTTGCTTCGGAACGAAATTAATTTGTTGATGTTTTGGATCATTCCATAAAAAACAGACTATTAATATGCTTTCATTTTCTGCTCGGGGGAATTTGAGAGTGTAGATTTGTTTATGAGGCAGGCGTTTCTGACGGGCTTTTGTTTGTTTTACACTGCGCTTTACTCATGACCCATTTGTCTATCGTACATGAGATTTACACTGGAGAGACAAAGAGAATCAAACACACAAGTCAATGGGGTCGTTACAAACATCTTGCACAAAAAAAGACCTCATTTGGAGTGCGACATGTGAGAAAAACAAACAATAGCAATGGCCCTTTAACAGAGCCCTGCTGTACATCTTCATGCTTTCCCTTGTTGTGCTTCTATAAGGTGGCGAAATTTGAGATTTATACTGGGAGAGACAAAGAGAATCCAACACACAAGTCAAAGGGGTCGGTACCAACATCTTGCACAAAAATAAAACGTAATTTAGAGTGCGACATATGATAAAAACAAACAAAAGCAATGGCTCTACAACAGAACCCTGCTGTACATCTTCATACTTTTCCATGTGGTGCATCTGCAAGGTGGCAAGATTTAAGATTTACACTGGGAGAGACAAAAAAAATCAACAGACAAGTCAATGGGGTCATTACCAACATATTGCGCAAAAATAAAACTTGATTTGGAGTGCGACATGCGAGAAAAACAAACAAAAGCAATGGCCCTACCCTCAAAAAAAAAATTTTTTTTTGCTCGTTCAAACTACTTATTTAAAATGAGCTGAAACAACACAATTCTTGAGATTTCACTGGAACAACATATTTTTTTATGTTCAATCCACATAAATTTGTTTAAAGTGTTAAGTTGAACTTAATCAATTTGTGCTGGGACAACATGAATGAATTGTGGAATCCTGCATTTTTTACAGTGTACAACAGATCCCTGCTGTACATCTTCATATGCTGTGCATCTGCAAGGTGGCGAGATTTAAGATTTACACTGTGAGAGGTAAAAAGAATGAAACAGACAAATCAATAGGGTTGTTACCAACATCTAGCGCAAAAATAAAACTTAACTTGGAGTGTGACATAGGGGAAAAACAAACAATAGAAATGGCCCTACAACATTTGGTAATATTTGAGATTTACACTGGGAGAGGCAAAAAGAATCAAATAGACATGTCAATGGGGTCGTTACCAACAACTTCCACAAAAATAAAACTTAATTTGGAGTGCAACATACGATAAAAACAAACAAAAGCAATGGCCCTACAACAGAACCCTGCAGTACATCTTCATACTTTTCCATGTTGTGCATCTGCAAGGTGGCGAGATTTGAGAGTTACACTGGGAGAGACAAAAAGAATCCAACAAACAAGTCAATGGGGTCCTTACAAACATCTTGGCCGAAAATAAAACGTAATTTGGAGTGCGATATACGATAAAAACAACCAAAAGCAATGACCCTACAACAGAACCCTGCAGTACATCTTCATACTTTCACATGTTGTGCATCTGCAAGGTGGCTAGATTTAAAATTTACACTGGGAGAGGCAAAAAAAAGAATCAGCAGACAAGTCAATGGGGTCGTTACAAACATCTTCCACAAAAATAAAACGTAATTTGGAGTGCGATATATGATAAAAACAAAAAGCAATGGCCTTTTAACAGAACCCTGCTGTACATCTTCATACTTTCCCATGTTGTGCATCTGCAAGGTGGCGAGATTTGAGACTTACACTGGGAGAGACAAAAAGAATCAAACAGACAAGTCAATGGGGTCCTTACAAACATCTTGCGCGAAAATAAAACGTAATTTGGAGTGCGATGTATGATAAAAACAACCCAAAGCAATGACCCTACAACAGAACCCTGCTGTACATCTTCATACTTTCCCATGTTGTGCATCTGCAAGGTAGCGAGATTTGAAATTTACATGGGGAGAGACAAAAAGAATCAAACAGACAAGTCAATGGGGTCCTTACAAACATCTTGCGCGAAAATAAAACGTAATTTAGAGTGCGATGTATGATAAAAACAACCGAAAGCAATGGCCCTACAACAGAACCCTGCAGTACATCTTCATACTTTCCCATGTTGTGCATCTGCAAGGTAGCGAGATTTGAAATTTACATGGGGAGAGACAAAAAGAATCAAACAGACAAGTCAATGGGGTTCTTACAAACATCTTGCGCAAAAATAAAACGTGATTTGGAGTGCGATGTACGATAAAAACAAATAAAAGCAATGGCCCTACAACAGAACCCTGCAGTACATCTTCATACTTTCAAATATCGCGCTTCTTCAAAGTGGCGAGATTTAAAATTTACACTGGGAGAGGCAAAAAGAAACAGACAAGTCAATGGGGTCGTTACCAATATCTTGCGCAAAAATAAAACGTAATTTAGAGTGTGACATACGATAAAAACAAGCAAAAGCAATGGCCTTTTAACAGAACCCTGCTGTACATCTTCATACTTTCCCATGTCGTGCATCTGCAAGGTGGCGAACACATTGCATTAGTCATGCCCGAGGCTGTGTTACGACACAATCGAGGCCGAGATCAATGCTTTTCACCGCCACGGCCTTCAGGGAGCGACTGCATGCTTAATTAAAGATGGAGGAAGGCCTTCTCAATAGAAACAGAATAATTAAAGTGCTTTCAGAAGCCGGATGAGCACAACAGAAGGAGCGAACAGTGAGTATATATCTCATCTCTCAGCCCTCGCTGGACCTGCCTGGGGTCGTGAGGTACAGTACAGCGAGCTGAAAGAATTAGAAAGACAAAAGGAAATTTAAAAATAACACCTGTTTTTGAACTCCCAGAGGGTTCATGAACATCTGCAGAGTATGGGAAAACAACAGCCATTTTTTTCGTGTTGTTATGAATATGCACATTTAAATGCAGCCAATTAATCTGTTTGGAATTGGATTGACGGTTCAATCGGATTCAAAAACGTTTATGTTCAGTAGTGTTTCTCAACCACGTTTCTGGAGGACCACCAACACGACATGTTTTGCATGTCTCCTTTGTTTGTCACACCCATTACAGGTCTTTCAGTCTCTGTTAATGATCTGAATCAGGTGTGTTTGGTTAAGGAGACATGGAAAATGTGCAGAGCTGGTGGGCCTCCAGGAACGTGGTTGAGAAACACTGATGTACAGTCAACAACTTAATTGATCCAAATGAGCTCAAATATAAATTTGAATTCTGAAATATTGATCGAAATCTGAATATAATTTCAATCGGATTGGAAAGGCTTGTTTATTCCTTTTTATTCGGATCCAAAATGACCATGTAAACCAGGGGTGTCCAAACTCCGTCCTGGAGGGCCGGTGTCCTGCATATTTTAGTTCCATCCCCAATTAAACTCACCTGAACCAGCTAATCAAGCTCTTTCTATGTATACTAGAAACTTCCAGGGAGGTGTGTTGAAGGAAGTTGGAGTATGTAGGACACTGGCCCTCCAGGACCAAGTTTGGACACCCCTGATTACTTTCTCAATCATATTCAGAAACCTATGGGACACATGCACTGTGCAATGTTGACATGCATTAGCCTGCACATATTTTGATAAATGCATGATAAAGCATGTAAAACTGATGGCTGTATTAGGGGTGCCCAAACCTTTTCTTTTGAAGGGCCAAAAACTAAACTTGGTGGTGGGCCAGAGGTAAATATACCAAGCTGTAAAGTTGTCAATGTAATTTACTAATTTATTATTATAATTCATTATATAATTTATTTTATAATTTAATTAATACTTTTACAGGTGACGCGGTGGCGCAGTAGGTAGTGCTGTCGCCTCACAGCAAGAATGTCACTGGTTCGAGCCTCGGCTGGGTCAGTTGGCATTTCTGTGTGGAGTTTGTATGTTCTCCCCGTGTTCGCGTGGGTTTCCTCCGGGTGCTCCGGTTTCCCCCACAGTCCAAAGACATGTGGTATAGGTGAATTGGGTAGGCTAAAACTCTCTGTAGTGTATGAGTGTGAATGAGTGTGTATGGATGATTCCAAGAGATGGGTTGCAGCTGGAAGGGGATCCGATGCATGAAACATATGCTGGATAAGTTGGCGGTTCATTCTGCTGTGGTGAACCCAGATTAATAAAGGGACTAAGCTGAAAAGATAATGAATGAATGAATGACAGCACTACCTACTGCGCCACTGCGTCGCCCGCAATCCATCAAGTGACTATTTATTCATTTATTTTTTCATAACATTTAATTGAAACATTTAATTTCAGTCAGCTTTTTTGTAACTGAACAGTTAAAAAACAAGAGTTTTGTTCAATTAAAAATGACAATCACTGTTAAAGGCATTCCCCGCAAAATTCCCCATCATTCTCCCTCTCCTTTTAGATGAGATGGAGGGCCAAATCAAAGGTTATTGTGAGCCAACTTTGGGCATCTCTGCTGTATATTAAGCTGCTTAATGAAGCACTTTATTTTAGAAATGCACTGTAAATTTAAATTAGCCCTATAAATAGTCTAATTGAAAAATAAATAAATAAATAAATACAGTAGAAGTAAAATATTAGAAATTAGAATTAGGAAATAATCTTAGAAAATCTGGAAAGAGATAATAAAATATCCAATGCCAAAAAGAGACAGAATCTAAATTTAATGTAAAGTTTTATTCAAAATAAAACTAATATTTCATTTTCAGACACTGTAACCTACTTGAAAATTCAGAAAAAACTTCTACAGTACATGAAGCTAAGCTTTTTTAAATGCAAACGTTTTATTTGGAATGTATATAAAGCACATAAATAGATATTTAAATAAGATTATGATGTATTAAGTACATGTAAACCAGGGGTATTCAAACTCGGTTCTGGAGGGCCGGTGTCCTGCAGATTTCAGCTCCAACTTGCCTCAACAAACCTGGAAAGATGTTTCTAAAAAGCATAGCAAGGGCTTGATTAGCTAGCCCACGTGTGTCTGAATGGGGTTGGAACTAAACTTTGCAGGACACCAGCCCTCCAGGACTGAGTTTGGACACCCGTGATGTAAACAGATCTGCGATCGGATTCAATTTATCCGGATTTGACGAAAATTTGAGCATGTCAACAAAGCAAGTGATACTTATTTTATCAACCCAGGCTCATTCTGAAAACGTACCCCTATATTCAATATCAGATAGTCAAATATGTCCCAGGAAGTACGGGCAGTTTTTGTGAATCCACCAGAGGCCGCTGTGTATGCTTTTTCAGATCTCAAATTTCTCAAATGCCATTCACGTCGCATAAGTCCATCAGAGGCCGCTGTAGACTGACTTAATGACTGACTGACCGATCGATTTCTAGAACTGTTCTTTGACTCGAACCTCTTCGTCATAGTCAACTCCTCTCTGCGTCTCAAGTCCGCCGACATACATGACGAGCTACTGGACAAACTGGTAACAGCGGGAAAGCGGTCCATATGGAGGTAAGCTGGTAATCGCGAAAAGGAACGATATCATATCGCCCCATAGCGATCGTTTTAAAGACGAAATGCAGCCATACATACTTCTGACTACATAATTTGCGATCTTCAGAAATGTATAGAGGGCTACGTACAGAATGAGCCTATGTTGCAACCATCGTTTAGTGTTTAATCTGTTTCACAAAGGAATATGGCAGTTCTGAAGAGAAAACGGGATCCAATCTATTAGCAGAGTGTACAGAAAAACGATTCTCAACAGTTTTATTCATATTAAGGATGTTAATGTTTTGATTTCATTAAAAAAGATTCACAGATCCATTAAGGATTCTTTTAGTGCTCATAAAAAGATCATTAAATAGACAGTTCACCCAAAATTGAAGATTTATCCACCGTTTGCTCGCCCCCTCAAGCAGCTCCAAACTTTTATGAGTTTTTTGCTCTCTTGTTGAACATAAAAGACATTATTTAAAGCAATGTTTGAAACTGATAGCCACCAACATCCATATCAGACCAAAAATACTACGGAAGTTAATCGATATTAGTCTCCAACATTTTTCAAAATATGTTCTTTTGTTTCGTTTAGTTACTAACAGAAGTCAGAAACTCAGCTTCAGAACAAATGCAAGGTGAGTAATGATGAACGTTCCTTAATAGACGTATTAATGAAACTGAAGCAAACCCAGAATATTGAAATTCATTAAATTCCTACTAGACTACAGTGTAAATGTGGCACTGAGATTAATATTTTTATCTGTTGTTGCAGGAGGTTAAAGAGCAAAACCAAACATGACCCTGAGCCAACCATCACACACACACACACACACACACACACACACACACACACACACACACACACACACACACACACACACACACACACACACACACACACACACACACACACACACCTCTAAATAAATATGTAAATACAATAGATAAAAAGGGAGCTGTTGTTGTGCTCTTTGAGAAAATAAACTGTGAGGAATGCGGATGTTCTCTTATGACTTGCTTGACTGCTGACATTCCAGTTTTTTGGCACTAAACCTGTAAACTGAATATTTAAAGATCACAGAATGAAAGTAAATATGTTAACATGTCCCATCGTGTCAATCTAGGCCTTTGAATGATTCATATCAGAACTATCAGTAAATAAACAAACATCTACTGTAGTTAAGAGATTATCGTTTACTGTTTGATGCAGAAAACAGATGGAATTCAGTCATACAGAACATATTTACTAACTCTCACTATAAACTAATGGCCTGTTACTAGCCTATTATTAATATTCATTCATTCATTTTCTTTTTGTCTTAGTCCCTTTATTAATCTGGGGTCGTCACAGCGGAATGAACCACCAACTTATCCAGCATATGTTTTACGCAGCGGATGCTCTTCCAGCTGCAACCCATCACTGGGAAACACCCATACAATCCTATTATTAATATATTGCCTGTTTATTTGTAGTTATAAAGTACATATTCCGCACGATCTTATTCTACATCCCTAATGCTGTCTAATACCTACATGTAAACCTAACTACTATCTTAAAAACTATTAATAAGCAGCAAATAAGGAGTTTATTGAGACAAAAGTCATAGTTAATAGATGGTTAACAGCAAGAATTGTGCACTAAAATAAAGTATGACTGGAATTTTCTAGGAACTGGGAACTCTGGACTTGTGCTTGATAATATTAAAACACTAAAGACTACTTGAAAAAGAAGTTTACATGTGTTGTGTGAACGAATGGCAAGGTTTTGCTTATTTTACTTCCATATTCAAGGAAAGTAACACTTGTGGGGCTCTATTTTAACAATCTAGGCACAAAGTCTAAAGCTCATGGTGCAAAAGCATTAAGGGCATATCTGAATCCACTTTTGCTATTTTAGGGACAGAAGAATACTATCTGCACCCTGGCGCTTGGTCTAAAAGGGGTTGTGCTTATTCTCTCAATGAGTTATGGGTGTGTTTTGAGCATAACGTGCAATAAACCAATCAGAGTCTCATTTCCCATTCCCTTTAAGAGTCAGTTTGCTAATGACATGGCGGACTTTGTAAGGCCGTACTCACACTATGTACAGTTGCCTTGAATCGGGCCAAAGCACGCTTGTCCGCCCCCCCGTCTCCCCCGACGGCCCGCACTCACATTACATTCGGGCCTGGGCGCGCTTCCATCATTGATGACGCGGTGCTCAGTAAGCGCTCTCGCTCAGCACAGTGGATATTTCTTTAGTTATATCGTTTATGTCGTTTGATATGCGGTGACACGCAGTCTAATATTTCGCCGAACAGATCAGCCACTTTTGACGCTCATAAACAACCATCATAAAGTCCTCGTGCTGCAGGAATTAGGAAGTTTGCTGAAGGTGCAGCTGACGTGCAGTGAGGGGTTTGCATCTTTAATAACCTACGACAGTTGGCGTTCATTGAACAGTACGAATGATTAATTAATTCATATGAAACAGTCCCTTAAAAGTCACGTCTTGCTTTCAGTTTCGGGCTCAAGCACGCTTGCACTCACACTGTAAGCGTACCACGCCTGAGCCCAAGTGACCCGCGCTCTGGCCCACCTCTTCCAACCGGGCCAGGGCCACCCAAGTTTACCATGCCTGAGCCCGATTCAGAGCACTCACACTTCTCAAACGATCCGGGAAACGGGCCTGGGCACGGTTCGGATAGCATAGTGTGAGTAAGCCCTAAGTGGAAAAACTGAACGCTTCACTACCGAGAAAACAGTTAAACAGACCATCTGCAGCGCGAGGATAAAGAACAAGCCTCCTCCATTCGGCCTCTTTACTTTCTCTTTACTTTACTTTTACTCTTTACTTTACTCCTTTACTTTTGTGGATAAGGAAATGGTGTTGTACACACTCCACTGAAGACATCCATTAGCCTACATATTTAATTTCATTTGTTAAGCGCAAAGATTTGTTTCAAAACTATTTCTAAAATCAGCTCTAATTTCCAGCTAATGAATAAATGAACAACTAGATGTTAAAGTTTGAGGACAAACTTTATGGTGGCTTGAGAAAGCCTGTTAGAAGTAATTTATTTAGTTTGAAAAAGTATCAAGTTGGCTAAAAGAATGTTTAAGATCCCTGCAGTCAACAATGTAACCACTTTAAAGACTAAAATAAGCCAGTAAAAAGCTTTAAAGTTGATCCCTGTGGGTTGGTAATTGCATGATACTAGCATGTGCTGTTTATATATATTTCAATTAATCTGGAAAACAAGTGCATTTTTTTATCAAAACTATTATTGGATTTTCTTTTAAATGTGTGTGTGTGTGTGTGTGTGTGTGTGTGTGTGTGTGTGTGTGTGTGTGTGTGTGTGTGTGTGTGTGTGTGTGTGTGTGTGTGTGTGTGTGTGTGTAAAACAATATAATTTCTCTAAAGAAACTGTTACTCCACCCAGTTTAGAGCATCATTATGGAGGTTTTATGTTATAACTAATGTGGTTCAATTGATGGATCTGCGACAAAGCAGCTACGTTTTTCGGAAACACTCGTCACTACATTGTTCTTTTCCCAAACAATGCATTGTATTATGATTGTTCAGCTGTGAGTTATGTCGTTTGGAAAACGCACCCCAGTGCGCTTGTCAAGGCAGAATTTCAAGCGCAAACAATTATTTTAAACAGAGACATGGGCTGCATTTACACTGCAGATCTTGATGCTGGCTTGGTGCTGACTGACAGCTGATAATAAAAGAGCACTCTTTTTTCCATTCTTTTATTTATTTTGTTCACGGGGTTTAATTTTTTTAAATTCTTTTTGACAAGCTTTTTTAATATAGTTTGTCAGAAAAAAAATCTCATTTGCCATCTTCTTTTAATCTAGGCTTTTTAAAACCAGTAGGCATCTTAATCGTAATGTCCATGCTGTGATTTATGCACGTGATGTATGCAATAGGTTTTATACATGTATTAGTTTATATTGGTTATGTCGCTGATATTAAGCTCTCTCTCGCTCTCTCTCGTTAACATGCTTAAATACTTGTGCTACATGAGAATATAAAAGCATTTTAGTCCTTGTGTTTGACATTTAAGGTTTGGGAGTCTGCTGAAGTCTGTTCTGAAATGAAAGCGTCAGACTTGATGTCATTCGCTATGGTTTTCATACCTGTCAACCCTCCCGTTTTTCCCGGGATTCTCCCGTATTTTACAGTTCTATCCCGCTGTCATCCCGTAAAGGTATTTTCCCGTATTTCTCCCGTATTTTTATCTTTCTGAGAAGAGCCGATCCTCCCTATGTGCAACCCATACCGCCGAACCACCAGGTGCCGCCCTTGCTCTTAAATGTGATTCGGTTCTGTGCTTTCATTTCATTTAGGCAAGGAAACACTTTGAAATAAACATAAAAACGGCGCGATTCATTTCTTTTTCATTACAGGCGCCATTGCCCCTTTGCAATCCTCAAAACAGTCAGTTCATATAAAGATGCATGACTGTCAGCTGATGCGCTCCACAGTGATCATAGACGCTGTTCCCCAAGCGGATTCTGTAAGTACGCGATTTGATGCTGAGCTCAAGTGGACACTGGGTTTTAGGTGCGTGTGTGAACAGACATATACACATCATCATCATAATAATAATGATAATAATAATAATAATTGCGGTTCATTTCGCTGTGGTAACCCCAGATTAATAAAGGGACTAAGCCGAAAAGAAAATAAATGAATGAATGAATAATAATAATAACAACATCTAGACATGTTGATCTTGATGTGTTTTATTTTAAACACAACAAATTTTGTCTTGAATGAGCATAAACAGTTAGGAAAACAGTCAAACGCTTTCATTATAGATATATGCAGTTTTAAAGTGACAGCTCTGTTATTTAATGTAATCAAACCAAAAAAATCTAAATGAGAGATTCATCCGCTGCTCTTTAATCAGAATGTTTAAATTATACAGTGAAGAACAGATGAGATTTGATAACTTGATTCTATTTCTTTATAATAGCTAATAGTTTTAATGAGCTGAACTGTTTGCTAATTTATTTGCAGCTTTTTCTAATGTATACTAATTATTATATCCTTTGGAAATAATAATAAAAATGTATTAGTGATCATTTCAGAAGTTTATTTACAATGAAATAATTACAGCTCCAGATTAACATTTTTTATTTTTTGGGGTGGGGGGGTGGGGGGTATCCCTTATTTTCACATCCCAATGTTGACAGGTATGATGGTTTTTGATGATGTGCCACTCGTATTGACAGGTAAAAATCCGATATACCTGCTTACACTGCAGACACGAGGGCACAGATCCGATTCAAATTGGATAAATTTCCACATATGTGCAAGGCCTGAATCTGATTTGAGTAAATCGGAATCCATGTGATTTTTTCCTGCTTACACGTACACAGGCCATATCCGATCTGTGCCACATGACAGAAAAAAATTAAGTGGTTCAAGATACTTGAACCATGCAGTGTAAATGCAGCCATGGTGAAACGTTTAAAGAAATAAAATGCTAAGTTCAGAAAACTTAAAATATTAAAAGATTTTGCTACCTAATGAGTAAGTTAAACACACCTGTTTAAGTTTTGATGCCAAAACTTGGTATTTTAACTAATATCAAGTTATGTTAACTTAATATGTTTAGTAATGACATGAGCAGGGTTTACAGTGTAGTTAACCTAATTAACCTAGTTAAGCCTTTATATTGCCCTTTAAGCTGAATACTAGTATCTTAAAAATAACTAGTAACATAGTATGGACTGTCATCATGGCAAAGACAAAAAAATTATAATTATTGCAACAATTTTGTTTAAAAATATGTTAAAAAGCTAATAATTTTGCCTACATCTTTAACCTTTCTATAAAGTAATCCAAAAGTATGTCCACATGTGTGTTATTAAAAGAGACTGTACAGATGGTTAACATGAAAAGACATCTAAGACTGGTTCCTGTTATTCAAAGGGGGAGAAAAAAACAGCAAAAAAAGAACAAACAAGAGTGAAAATGTACCTCTCTCACATGCATGCTGCAAAGATAAGTGTCATTTTGCAGTTGACAGCGTGCCTAATGGAGACTGGGCAAAACGCTGCTCTTTCATCCCACATACTGCAACAAACAGAGAAACAGCCTCGGGTGCAAGAACGCGTGTCGATTGTGATGCTACAATTGCGCCGAACGCTTTCTGATTTTACAGCGTAACGACTGCCTGGAGCTGAAAAGTTCAACAAATCGCCTTGCTTTCATTGCCAACATTGTGGGCATCGTGGCTTTAGGGCACCACCCGAGACCCATCTACTGATATCTAAGCCGAAACAGGAGTGTGTGGAGGACTGTATTTGATATGGGCGATGCCATGAGAGCTGACTGGAATCTGGGACATTGACGAGAAAAAAAACAAAACAAAACAAAACAGATGAGTTACAAGCCGGTACACACAAACACATTTACGGTAAACCAGACTTAAATCAGTGAGCCTAACACAGAGGACGAGTGGCCGGGACAAAAGATGCCCTGATTTTGCCTGCCACTGAAGACATTGGATGGGTGGGCTTTGTTAGAGAAATAAGGGGGCATCCAGACAGATGGCACTTTTGGGAAATGGGTTCAGTGAGTGCAATCGTGCAGGACAGTGAGTGGAATTAAAGATGAAGGAGGGAAATTAAAGCTGAAGTCACGCATCGCAACTCGAGAGGAGCGATACAACTCTGAAAGCATGGGCTCGTATATTTACATATAGTTTAGTTGTGTTTATTTTTAGAGGAGATTCATTTATCTGAGCTGAGGCCTCAAAAAAATTAAAACTGATGGATGATGGTAAACTAACAAACTTTTAAACTGGATAAAAATGCAGTTACCTTTCGACAAGGTGTCACGCAGGCAAAGGAGATTGTCTCACATGTTTTGGATGTGCCTTAAGCGTACTCCTTACTGGTTAACCATATTCAATATACATATTCAATATAGTGTGTGAAGTACAGCTTAAGCCATGTGCAGAATTTACATTGCTTGGCATTCCACCTAATAAACTGAGTCTGACTATAAGACAACAAAACATTATTGCCTTTACTTGCAGACAAATTTGGTTTCACTGGAAATCTTTAAATCCACCTACAGCATCACACTGGCTTCAAGATCTGATGTTATATCTACACTTGGAAAAACATAAATATTTAATTAGAGGTTCTAACAAATTTTCTTATGTTTAGCAACTCTTATTATCACATTTCTCTGCTATAAATGTACTTCCTGGGGACTAATGTGAATTATCTTGTATGTAACTGTGATTTTCCTTTTTTATTTTCTCCCTCATTCTTAGTCTCTGCTAGCCTACCATTGTAAGATAGCACATAACTATCCCTGATTGTATCACCCATTATTGTTGTTCATTTATTTATTTATTGATTGATTGATTGATTTTTTCTCTTATTTTATAAAATTTTGCTGTTTTTTTCTATTATTATTATTATTTTCTTGTCTTGTCTTTACTATTTTTATCATCATTACTGTCAATATACTAGGGAGTGTATTTAGGGTTTGTTAAAGTGAGTTTATAAAAAAAAAAGATCTCTGTATAAACAAACTTGTCTGTACTTGGCATAAAAATAAAGAGAAAAAAATGCAGTTACCGGTGCAGGGTAGTAACTGATTACAGTACATGTAGTATGGATCATGTAATCAGATTACAGTAATTGAGTTGCTGTATATATTGCTTTTTGAAATGCTCATAATCAGGTTACTGAACTTTTTTTAATGGATTACATAATCATACAATGGAAGTTGTATGTTTATTTATTTTACATAAATCAGGTTTTAAACTTTTTTTTTTTTTTTAATAGTATTGTGTGCTATCACTTACTACAGTATGTTTACATGGACATCTGTAATCAAATTATTTAATTAAGACAATAATAAGACTAAGGTGTTTACAGAAGTTGCTTTTTGAGTGTTACTCATGATCGCGTTTTACAAGTTATAGCACATAATTCGATTAACGCCATTGCGTCACCGCTCTATCCGCATCTATCCACGAGTTTCATGTAACTTCGGGTGTTTCATTTTTAATTTGTTGACTTTAACTGCAGTTTGGCACTTTCACTTTCATTCATGAACATTTCATGCATGCCCACCGTGACAAACGAGATGCAGCTATGAACTGCTGGAAGAGAGTTGTTTTAATGGAAGTTCATAGCTACAGCATTCTGAATGGAATAAAAAAACCTCCGCATTTCACGATGCAGGTGTCTGTGGTCTGCACTGACTCGGTAGGTGCAAAGAGTGTCAATCAGCTGTGCGTGTGTGTGTGTGTGTGTGGACTACCTTGTCGCAAAAAGCGGCTTAAAGTCCTACATGACGGTAATAGTTCGATTAAGGTGTTTACATGGCTGTACTGCACTTCAATAATGCGACTAAAATCGGCATACTCCACATGTCTTAATTCGATTTCTCTTTAGTTCCATTATGACCTTAATCTGATTAAATTAATCAAAAATCGCTGTTTACATGGTCGACTCTTAATCGGAGTATTGTCTTAATCGCATTAAAATCGAATTATTGGTGTCTATGTAAACGTAGTCACTGTTGGGTATGTTCAGGGACGGACTTGACCAATAAGCAAGGTAAGCAGCCGCTTAGGGCCCCAGGGAAATAGTGGGCCCCAACCAATGCCAAGAAGCCTATATTAATCATCCTAAAGGTCTTTTATAATTTTTCTATCAAATGTTGTAAAATCTGCCTATAGCCATTAAGATTTTAATGTTATTACTTCTTTTCTAAACAGGGGGCCCCCATGGATAGTGGAACATTCTGTCCTTGCAGTACGCACATGCAAATATTAAAAACTAATTACAAGCAGAGCTTTACATTAACACCCGTCAACCCGCCAAATGTGGGTAGATTTCATCCATGGTGGGTTAGACAGATACTCTCACTAGCCACTTTGGTTGAAGATCATTTTTAAATTATAGTTATCTTAAAAGCAGGGTTCGACAATAGAGATGGCCCAATATGTGTGCAAATGTCATCGTAGAATCGAGAAGCAGCATGCCCGACAAAAATAACGTTCGCGCGAGCAAAGCAAACAGGTGAATACCGAATGAGAGGATGATCACTCGCGCGCACAGGTGATGTGATGTGCGCGGCTGTTTTAATAGGCATGCGCGCTCCCGTTTCCTGGTGCGAAGCAATCGTGCCTAGAGGGAACGCAACTGCTGCGATCGGTTCTCTTTCAAATAGACTGGACAAAAAGTGATGCTCGTGCACACACAGTCCTGCTGCTTCCAAAAGCTCCCGATGTTTCTAAAATATGTCTTTTTGTCAGCAGCTGCGGTTGCCAGTTTTGTTTTAACTATTCTTTGAACAGAACGGATTATGGGCCTAACGTTACCCGTGTGCGCGTGATCATCCTTCCATTATCACACATGGTGTGTTTTTCACCTGCTTTCTTTTGCTTACGGTTATTTTTGTTAATATTGTTTAATTATCATTGTTACAATAACATTGATTTAATAGGAGATTAACTCCCCATGTATGTGTAGTTAACTAGTGATCTGAGAGACCTTTAGCCTGGACAGACTAGGCTACTGTGCATAGTTTTAGATACATGGCAATGATTATTTTTTAAGTGTAATTGTTTTTTAAAGAAAGGTTTTGTTGAATAAAAAGAGCATGTATACAGCTATATTTGGCATGTTTTGACATATTATTTAACATTTGTGGCTAAGAATTAATTATTTATTTTTGGTGTGGTCAGAGATAAATTTGGTAAGACCTCAGTGTTGAGCTCTGAAAAGTCCTGCGAAATAAAAACGAATTGCAATGCGACACTGTGAAACCACAGCCCATTTGCTCATGCACATTGAGCAGTCTAAATTAAGTCATTTTAGCATGCCAAAGTCATATTTATGCATATAAAATATATTTTCCCAACAACAAAATTGTGGCTAGTGAAAATGGCGAGTGGCTAGTAATGTTGTAAAACTACTAGCCACAGTGGCTGGCGATCAAAAAATTTAATGTCAAGCCCTGATCACAAATATGGCTAAATAACTGTACATAGTTTGGGAGCTTGTTTTTTATTTGTGAATTTATTGTAATTAATTTTAAGAAGGTTCCGCTTAATATATTTTTAACAAAAAATAAATAAATAAATGAATCTAGAGAGAAAAAAAAAACTATCTATAGAGAAAGAGAGTGTTTTGAGTTTCAATGCTAGGGCCCCATACCTGAAACTGCTTAGGGTCCCCAAATCACTATATCTGTAATTAATTACTAGTTACGTCATTAAAATTGTATTTAAATAACTTTTTTAATTACTTTGTTTGAAAAGTAACACAATTACTCAATAAGTAAATCAATGCGAAAATCCCTATAAATCTAATGCATAGGGACCCTTTTCACAAGACTGTTATGCTGCTTTTAACGGTCATAACAATCTTGAAACCTTGAAAGTTTTTACTATTTCGATTCCTAAAACACTTATGTACATTTATATGTATTTACGTACAGTATGTATTATATCATCTTTGCATCAAATTACAAAGAAAGGAATTAGCGCTTGTGCGAGGTGTTTCTTTGGACAGGACTGTAAATTTGATGTTGTTCTCTCTTTTGCCTGCCGTGATCAGCCTAACACAATTTCTTTCTTTTTTCTTAAAGTCTTGATAACACCACCATGGAGTTTTTCTTTCATTATTTCAGCAAATAGGATTGTAAAAAAAATTTGTTGTACTCTCCCATTCACTGCCCTCTAAGTTTACCCAACTATGACGACTTCCATTACTGAGAAACCCGGACTAGTGAAAAGGGTCCATAGCCAATAGAAATGAAACTCTTAATTTACATTTGAGCCAAAGGGGACCTTTTAGCTTTTTAACATCCAACACTGAGTCATATTGTTTAGCTTCGAAACAACATATATTTTCCTTATACTACTGTACTACTACTAATAATAATAACAGCTGCTAGAGTGCTTTCTAGAACAAAAAAGTATGATCATATTACTTCGGTTCTTTCATCATTGCATTGGCTACATTACCAATATGTGTTTTCCTTATACTACTACTACTACTACTACTACTAATAATAATAATAATAATAGCTGCTAGAGTGCTTTCTAGAACAAGTATGATCATATAACTCCAATTCTTTTATCATTGCATTGGCTCCCTATTAAATATTGAATACATTTTAAAATCTTATTGACTACCTAGACAGCAGCTCTGCACAAGAAGTTTGGCCAGAGGAGAAGTGGTCGTGCCCAACTGAGCCTGGTTTCTCTCAAGGTTTTTTTTTTCCTGCACATTCGTCAATTGGTGAGGTTTGTTCCTTGCCACTGTTGCTACTGGCTTGCTTGTTTTGGACGTGTGTAGCTGCGCATCGGTGGATTTACTCTTCAGTGTTTGAACTGAACTAAACTGAATTTAAACTGAAAACTGGACTGACACAGTTTCAGTTTACTAGAACCTCCATATTAACCTGCTTTGACACAATCTACATTGTAAAAGCCCTATAGAAATAAAGATGAATTATACATATTATGAAATTGAGTTAGAAATCCAGGATTCTTATGCAAATCTTTCTAATTGAAAACTGTTTTGGATATTTGTTAGTTTATAGTTAATTACACTTCTATTCAAAAGTTTGGGATTGTATATTTAAAAAAAACCCATTTCATATCCTCATCATTGCTGCATTTTATTGATCAAATATACAGTTAAAACAGCAAAATCTGGAAATATTATTTACATTTAAAATGAGAAACTGTTCAAAATTAAAATTTGAATGTAACATGTTTAACTGTGTCCTATTGTAATGTATTTTGAAAGGTAATATTTTCCTCTAATGGCAAAGCTAAATGTTCAGAAAACGAGATGCAAACTAGGCCCTTAAACGATATGCACTGAAGTAGCATGAAATATAATGTATACATTTAATTGTCATGAAAGATACATTGGGAGGCTGTTGAATCTGTGGTAATGGAGATGAACTGCAGACTGAACTCTGCTGAGATTATTTTGTTTCCTGGTGTTTGGCGCAGCTGTTTGGTTTTGTATTCACACACAGTCCATCCTGTGATACTGTGTGTCAGCTCTTGTTTATGGGGTGTGATTAGTGAGATGTAACTGAGGAGTAGGGCCTATCAGATTACACACAGCACACACACATTGGGTTTTCATTTTCTATGGAGATTTCCCATTGACATGTTGAGTTTTATACTGCACATTCCGTGCCCTAAACCCAACCTGAAAACATTCTGTTCAGTTTTACATTTTCAAAATACTTTAGTCTGTATTTATGATCGGTTCTGCTCATGGGGAAAATATGTCCCCACAAGGTGTTGAATGCTGGGTTCCACACAATTCCTTCATGTTGTCCCAACACAAATCGATTAAGTTAACTTAATTGTGTTTACAAATTTAAGATGATTGAACATAAAACAATTAAGTTGTCCCAAGAAAACTCAATAATAGTGTTGATTTAGCTCATTTTAAATAAGTAGTTAAGGAAGGAAACATTTAGTCTCAACAGCATCATGAAAACCAGAATCTCACAACACACACACACACACTTGTACAGCTATTTTTAAGGAGACTTCCCATAGATGTAATGATTTTATACTTTACAGACTTTATATTCTATCCCCCTACCTCAACCATATCCTCAAAATCAACCCTCAAAGAAAATATTCTGCATTTTACATTTTCTAAATAATTTATTTTGTGTGACTTATGAGCCATTTTCCTCATGGGGACCAAAAAATGGCTCCCCAATGTCAAAATTTACTGGCATTGCTATACTTGTGGGGACATTTTTTGGTCCCCATGAGGAAAATGGCTCATAAGTAGGCCCACACAGAATCTTTCCGTGCAAAAATCCGCAGATTTTCGCAGATTTTCAGCCAATTATTGAGTCCATTTATTTAGTTGTGTGGAAATTTATATTTATTCAGTTTTTAAATTAATTTCAGTAATATTACTGACTAATATGAAAACGATCATATGATTTATTTACAATACAGTTGGTAAAGTAATAATTTCAGTTTTTTAGTAGATATATGGTAGATGTTATATGAGAGACTTGCTTTGTTTACTAAATAAATGGATCTAATAGGATTTGCATTGTAAACATTAAATAAAAGTTAAAAATGTAGTATATTTTATTTATCATTCCACATAAATTCGCAGATTTTTTACAATATTCTGCTCAGAAATACTCACTCCTCCCACCGAGAAATAAAGACTTGACTTTTGACTACTCTCATAGGAACACATGTAATTCTCAAACAAACTATTCAGACAATATACAAACAAATTTGACTAATTATAATTTATTTATTTTCAGTAAAAATAACACTTTATTTATAGTTATTAAAAAGAAATAAAATTATTATTATTATACAATTATTATTCTTAATAAATAACAGACATCAATCCTAAATTTAACTAGAAAACAGTGTCGACACGACTGGAGTGATATGCCAAGATCACTTAAGAAATCTTTTGCATGCATATGAAAATCTATAGAACACAAAAAATATATGTTTTATAGAATTATTTGTTGTCTTAGACCCAACTTATGACCGAGAATTAATGTTAAGTCTTACCTCCCTGACTCTTCATCTCTCCTTTCTGCTTCATAGCCATGCTTAGTCAAAATAAGATCATCATATTATATATATAACTTATATAACTCATATTATATATAACTTGTAAAACAACCTATTTATTAATATAATTTTAGTTTTGTTGACTTGCAACACTCGCTGCATGCCGACATCTCTGAATAAAAGGCTGTTACTCTGGTTTCCCAGCGCATGAGTGGCGTGTATTTTATCAGTGTGCATGTAAAAAACCGGGATTCATACCAGGAGCAGCACGTGAGGTGCGCGGGAATGGTTTTCTACTCGCATGCGTCAGTTTGGTTTCACAAGATTTGTTTCGGAGTTGCACATAGTGTAGCAAACTTGAGCGTGGAAAAGACAGCAAATGTGAATGGCCCCTAACGTCTTTATTCTGGGATTACTCTAAAATTAATATTTGCATAAAATAAATCGTATCTCAAAGCTTTTACTTGGGCACTTTTTTTTTTTTTTTGCACTGTCTCCTCGTGCTGCCCCCAGCAAGATGCAAGATGCAAGATTTGAAAATGTAAAGAATTTGTGCCGAAACACGCACCTCATTTTACTGATCCCCCTCTTCAACCTCCCTCCTCCCCCGTCCGCTGTTCACTTTCACTTTCTTTTGCGACCCCCCAACCCTCTTCACTTTCATCCTTCGTCCGCGACACCCCTCCGCCATCCAATGCCAAGCTTAAAAATACTTCATTCTGTATTTACACTCTCAGAAATAAAGGTATGCAAGCTGTCACTGAGGTGGTACACACATTTATACCTAAAGGGTCCATACTGGTACCTCAAACATATATATTAGTACCTAAAAAAATTTAAGAGAAACACTTTTGTACTTTTTAGGTACTAATATGTACCCTTGAGGTTTTAATATGGACCTATATTGGGGTGGGGGGGGTTGCTTAACCTGCATTCTGTGTGGGTCCCACCCAGGGCTTAACACCTCTGAAATCTAATCCGGCACCTCCTTTTACCGATCCCTGTCCTCAACCGCCCTTCTCCCCCGTCCGCTGTTCACTTTCGCTTTCTTCCGCGACACTCGTCTCGCCCCGCTCACTTTCGTCCGCGACACCACTCGCCATCCACCCCACTTTTGTGCGCGACACCTCTCCATCCTCGGGTAACATGCCGGATCCGTTACCCCGATCTGTTCCGGGACCTCGCAATTCACAAATTATTGATGGGGACTCTATACTGCTCAGTAAGCACTGACTTTCGGATGAGACATTAAACCGAGGTCCCGACTCTCTGTGGTCATTAAAAATCCCAGGATGTCCTTCAAAAAAAGAATATAACTATACTTGTGGGGACATTTGGTCTCACACACACATTTTCATTCTCTGCCAGTACAGTAGAAAACAAGCTTAGCGGTATTATATGAACGTGACTGACAGGTAAATGAGTTTGCACTCGTATACACATGCACACACGTACATGCCCCCGAGACACGTGCGGATAGACATATTCACTAATACCAAAGGGAAAAAAAAAGAGAAATTTGTCTGCGCTGATAATGTGAAACAATAGTGAATGCAGGTTTAGAATCCTCAATGATCAATCAGAGCACTTTAAAAGGAAACCCAAACTTGAATACAAACACAGATGCTTGTGTACGCTTTCTGGGTGGAGAACCTAAAAAAGCATCAAGTGATGACAAGCACCACGAACGTATCTGTGCATGCTGGGACATTCTGATTTCTGATGGAGCAATTAAAATCCTTTCCAAAAATGTGGTTATGCATATCAGATTTATAATCCAGATGATGGGAACTTCAAGTTTTTTTGGCCTATTTTCTTCTTTAGCTTGCTCTCGTTGTTCATTTCGGTTTCTCTGTACTGTTTTTTTTCTTTTCAAACACTTACTTTGGCAGGTGGGGATATCGCAGTATTTCCAGTAGGATCCGTCTTCGAGATCTGCAATGTAACACCAGGGACGGACATCTCCATCTGGATTCCTGTGTGAGAAAGACAGATTTGTTTTAATGTTAAAAGCATTGTTAGGGAAGCTATGTATATGAAAGTACAAATAAATCTCTTTATACTACATCCCAGCAGGCACAGAACGTCAACATGATGTCAGATTGATGTTGTACCCCAACATTGTGGGACATTGCAACATGGGTAAAAATGAAAATCAGGTTGACGTCAGAACCCAACATCAGACCAACGTCAGTGTCCAACGTCGAACAGACATTGGATTTTAGTCACTTTCCAACACAACCTAAAAACAATCGAATATCAACGTCTAATGATGTTACAGCTTGACGTCGTGTGGACGTTACCATAATGACATCTATCAGACGTTGGATTTTGGTTGCCATACCTGACGAATAAATGTCAGTATTTGACATCAATATGACGTTGGTTTAAGATGTTGGCCTGACGTTGGATTTTGGTCACTTTCCAACACAACATAAAATCAACCAAATATCACTGTCATTTAACGTCGTTATTGGACGTCAAAATAACGTTGTCCTTAGATGCTGGCTAGACATTGAATTTTGGTCACTCGACATCACAACCTAAATCTAACCGAATGTGTGCCTGCTGGGATCACTTCAGGAGCTTTGTGTGATTTGTAATAGGGCTGTACAATAGACCGTTTCAGCATGGATATCGCAATGTATGTGTCTACAATAGTCCCATCGCAGAATATGCAATGTTGAGTTGGGATTATATTTGATCAACAATTGAAAACACATGGGATTCATGCAGTCATTGCAAATTATAACCATAACAAGATGAAACTCTATCATTTGTATACATTTTAAAGGCATTTCAAGAGAGTTTAAAGCATTCAGGCGCAAAAAAGTACATTTGTAACGTTAATGAAAAAAGATTCTACTGAATTATTAATACAATGAAGACTAAACAGTGTTATTTTACATTTCACTATTCAATTCCTGTAACTGGATACTGTTTGACTCTCCGTAAACCATAAAGCACTATATTGTTCCTTTTTTTTTTTTTACTTTGCTCTGTTGTAGTAATACTTTCTTGCAATTTGATTATTATTTTATACATGATTCACACCCTTACAAAATCACCCCAATCCATCTAAATTTGAGATTTTTAGCAAAAAGAGCTATTCGAGTCATACAGTGAAACTCTATTCATATGGCAATATATATCGCAGAAAAAACTAAATATCGCACTGTCAGATTTTTCCAATATCGTGCAGCTCTAATTTGTAATGTTTATTTTTAAAGCCTCTGATGTTCAAAGATGCATTAACACAAATAAAAATGAACAAAGGTTGAACAAAGTGCCTTTTAAATGTTTAACAAAGTGACTTTTATTGAAATTTTTAGTAGTTTGTTATGATATATTAAGAGTTCAGATGTAAAGACCACTAAATGCCATCTGAAACTTTTTTCTAAAATGACCATTTATCTCTGCCTCCTGTGTGTAGGTTCAGTAATTTCACTTGTATGGCAAGGAATAGCTTCTTTCATTGCATCTAAGGTGAAAAAACTGAACATAAAAATAGGAGGCTAGGAAAAATGCTCATTTTAGAAGAAAATTCCAGATGGCACTTTGGTTTTTGCATATTAACTGTTCATATGTAAATTACAGTAAATATAAATTTATGAGCTGCAAATGAGCTGTTTTTCTGTTAGTCATTTTCTCTTGTTTAAACTACTTGTTTGAAGTTTGAGTTGAAACAACAAAATTCTTAAGTTAACTTAATTGTTTTATGTTCAATTTACTTAAATTTGTAAAAACAATGAGTTAACTTAATCGATTTGTGTTGGGACAACATGAAGTAATTGTGTAGAACCCAACATTTCTTACACTGTATAAAGTGTATTTTATAACACATTTTTGTATTTTATTGCTTATACAATTTATTGTTTTAAACTGCAAAAAAGGCAATAAAGGATAGATTAATTGTGTAATTCAAGAGTTCACGCTTAGCTGATGATTGTAATAAGCTTGTTTGGCATGCTGTCCTGTGAGAGAGTCCTGAGCTTATAAGATCCTCGAGACCTGGGCTTCCTCCCAATAGCAGGGTGAGAATGGAGTTTGAGCTTAGGTAGAACTTGATCATATCCCCCGTCCTATTTCTGGCTAGTGACAGATATAGGGATGGCTAAAGAGAGCTATATGGCTTGCTAAGAGCTTGATTATGGTGCCAATTTGGTATGTTCAATTTACTTAGTGTCGTAATTGTGGACCATCTCATATTTGTCGTCGTTGCCAACCTTTTTATCAATGAGGCACTATCAGACAGGAGTTTTTTTGATACCAGAAAAATAGACTTTATTCTCCATAATAAAGCAGAGAGAGTGCAGAGCAGACCTCAGAGCATTCTGAAGTCTCTCCTGGACAGTTCCTAAAGTCTCTGTGTTTTCCACAATCTTTATACAGATTATTTAACACAGCCCTAGGTGTCTCGTTTTAACTCCTGACCATCCTTGGATATGTTTTTCTCAGGTGGTTCTGTTATTCTTGGCTCTCTGCCAGCTTGCTAAGGTCACCAGAGATGTCACAGATGTCACAGATCATAGATGCAAAAGAACTAAGTGTTTACATACATTGTCATAAGGATAATAACTTCATAATATGTTACTCACTCTAGCTTCTGACACATATAGCTTCATATAAGTATTAAACATATATAATCAGTGCTTTACATATTCAGTTATTCTACACAATCAGTCATCTGGTGTTGCTCCTGTGCAGATTTCTCATCTTAGACAGACATACCAAAAAGTATTTTTACCACAGGCTGGCATGTTTGCTTGCAAACACTCCATACTTTTTGAGAAGAGAAAATTAACTGCTTTAAATGTAGAAAATACTTCACACTGAGAGAATAAAATCTTCTTCATTAGGTTGCGTGTTCTGGTCATTTATAGTGAGTTAGGAATCATCTGATTGGTGAATCATGCGTGGACAATCATAAGCACATGCTCGAAAATAGTTTATAAATAAACTTCACTATGAGACACTATATAGCAGATTTTTAATAGCAATGTACAGTGCCACATAATCCTTCAGAAAATATCATAATGTGCTAAATTGCTGCTCAAAAAAACAACTTATCAACAGCTGTACTGCTCAATACGTGTTTAAGGATTCTTTGATGAAAAAGAAAGTTCCGAAGATTTTTTGAAAGTCTTTACTGTCACTTTTGATCAACGCAATCTAGTATTGAAAGAAATAAGAAAAATCTTACATCCAAACTTTTAAACTAGCGTAGCTTCTGTAAAAAAAACTACTAATACACTAAAACTACACTGTCTGATGAAGAGTTGTGTGCTTGAAACCTTACACGCCTTGCATCAGCCTTCTTAATTTAATAAATTGGCATTTTTTGGAGCTTTAGTGTTGCCGCCTTTTTGAATATATCTTTAGTAGGGACTTTAGCCAGAGACATTCTTGCTGTGAGTTCTTCAAGACAAAGATACTGAGATAAGAAACTCTGGTCATTTATAGTGAGTTAGGAATCATCTGATTGGTGAATCATGCGTTAGCTAATGCGGGACCAGCCGTGGACAATCATAAGCACGTGATCTTCTCGAAATTAGTTTATAAATAAACTTCACTATGAGACACTAATTAGCAGATTTTTTATAGCAATGTACAGTGCCACATAATCCTTCAGAAAATATCATAATGAGCTGAATTACTGCTCAAAAACAACTTATCAACAGCTGTACTGCACAATACGTCTTTAAGGATTCTTTTATGAAAAGAAAGTTCAAAAGATTTTTTGGACAAAAAAATATGATACACTCTGGGCAAATGTACAACCCTTTTTTATGTTTGGGATAAAAACATCCACAAGTAAACTGCTGTAAAAATGCATCATATATATATATATATATATATATATATATATATATATATATTTGCATAAATTAACCTCAATCCTGATCAATACTACTAAATTGCTTAGAAAATTACAGGCAGCCGATGCATAAATACACAGTCTTTGTTTTTGTTTACTCTGTGTAGTTCTGAGAGCTGAGGTGCATATTTTGATTTTCTCAGACACATCAAGGTAAGTGCGCAAAGGTCACTCTCACACACTTACAGACACACATACACACACAGACTTTAATTGGCTGCTTTACTCCATATAAAATCCAGAAATTAAGCTTTATTTTAAATCTAAAGGGAATGTACAGTGCCACATAACCCTTCAGAAAATATCATAATGTGCTGAATTGCTGTTCAAAAAAACAACAACTTATCAACAGCCGTTCTGCTCAATACATCTTTAAGAATTCTTTGATGAAAAAGAAAGTTCAAAGTCTTTACTGTCACTTTTGATAAACGCAGTCACATTCTTACATCCAACTGTAGCATAGTTTCTTCAAAAAAAAAAAAAATACTACCACAATGAAACTACTAAAACTACACTGTCTGATAAAGAGCTGGTGTGCTTGAAACGTTACACACCTTGTATCAGCCTTTTTAATTTAATAAATTGGCATTTTTGGAGCTTTGGTGTTGCCGCCTTTTTGAATAAAAAAATCCACTATGAAAACAGCTGAGAGACTGTCATGCTGCAGACGACGCTAATGAGTAAGAACCATTGCTGCTCTTTTAGTTAGTTCCTGCAGATGATTTAGTTCAAGCAAAGCTGTCACTAAAGAGAAAAGCTTTTCATGGGCTGTCAGTCAGACAGAACCCCCCCCAAAAGCCTGAACCTACGTGCTTTATTGAGCTTTTTTTTTTCTCCCCTGGCCTTATCCATTCAAGCATGTCCACCTCCAGGTCACTGTCGAGTCGAAGGCCTGGGGAAAAACCTTTGTTCCTTTCCAGACAGTGACCTGTGGAGCTCTCCGTCTTTTTGTCTGCTTCAAAACCCCTTTAAGCTCTCCGGTGCGTACTTTAAACCTTGAAGCCCGAAAAAGCCTTCGAAACAAGGTATTGATTACAACCGCACAGCCAGACGAGGCAGTGATTGGTTTATTTCTTCAGGAACCGCACGTTCATCAGAAAACAGCCCGACCGAATCCCCCTTCACGTGCGCTACGGGTGCCTACGCCGCCAGAAATAACGATAATTGCTAGAAAAGCCATTCTTCTCGTCTTTGAGGAGCTACAATGCAACGTCTCCAGCTCGAGCCCGAGGCGACAGCTATCTGATTTCAGCCATTGTGAAGAGGAATCAAAAGGGCGTGCCATGGTCTTTTCTTCCCCTATCAAAAACACTTTCCAGCTTCTCTTCTTCTCTCTTTACAACAGGAAAGTGTATTGAGTGAAGCGTCTTTTCATGTGCTTTCTTTTTTGTGTCCGAGGAAACTTAACCTCAGGTTGGAGTCGGCTAAACATCTCCCGTTTTCCCTCCTTTTTTTCTTTTCTGTTTAGGAGAATGAGATCTGGCTTGCTAACAAACCAGTCTGGCTTTGGAAGCGAGTGTGTATTTCGACCATCAAGATCGACAAACCCCTGTGGCCCGATGGGATTTTCATCATGACTCAGTCAAGTATAATGGCTACTTTGCATAGCTTTTTTTGAATAATGTATTCTCCTCTTCAGGAAAGACACCTGTTTGGAGTTGAAAGTCTTGAGGGCAATTGAGGTTCAATGGAGGAGATTAGATTATAAGAGGAATCTTTCTTGTTGGCAGACACATATAAACAGACTCGTATACTGTGCCAGGTTTCTATATGGCTTTATTTGATCCAGGCTGCTTCTGGAGGTCACCCGGCGAGCACTCAGAGGAATAATTCAACCAAAAATAAGAGTTCTGTCATCATTTACTCACCATCATTGCATTTCCAAAACCACACGACTTTTGATCGTCTGTGGATCTCAGATTGGGAAGTTTTGAGAAATAGTTTTAGACACTTGTCTTGACAAAAGTAAATGAGAACTTGAGCATGCCAAGCACCAAATTGACCCTAAAAGCACCATCAGGATTTTGTAAGTGTCCACACAACTCATAGCGAAGTCAGCTAGCGGTTAAGCAGATAACAAATCTTTCAAATCATTTTTTGGACATAAAAAAAAAAAAAAAAAAAAAATGATGAGACTGAAAAACTATATATATATATATATATATATATATATATATATATATATATATATATATATATATATATATATATCTGTCTATATATCTATCTATCTATCTATCTATCTATCTATCTATCTATCTATCTATCTATCTATCTATCTATCTATCTATCTATCTATCTATCTATCTATCTATCTATCTATCTATCTATCTATATACACAGTATGTCTGATAATATTTTTTCTTCTGGAGAAAGTCTTATTTGTTTTATTTTGGCTAGAATAAAAACAGTTTAAATTTTTAAAAAGTCATTTTAAGGTCAAAATTATTCGCCCCTTTAAGCTAATTTTTTTTTTCGATATTCTACAGAACAAACCATCGTTATTCAATAACTTGTTTAATTATCCTAACCTGCCTAGTTAACCTAATTTACCTAGTTTAGCCTTTAAATGTCACTTTAAGCTGAATACTTGTGTCTTGAAAAACATCTAGTAAAATATAATGTACTGTCATCATGGCAAAGATAAAATAATTCGGTTATTGGAAATGAGTTATTAAAACTATTATGTTTAGAAATGTGTTGAAAAAATCTTCTCTCCGAAAAAATAAACAGGGGGGCTTTCAACTGTATATATATATATATATATATACAGTATATATCCCTTATGTACAGTTTTCATCCACTCTGGGGTGATTTTGAGTATTCATTTGGCCATCTTTTTTTGTGTTTCACCTAGCAGAATGATTTTTGGTGACAAATCTTATTTTGACACAAATTTTCAAAATGCTTTGAATTAAAAAAAAAAAACCTCAACGATACACAGGCAAATGTACTACCCTTTTGTTATGTTCGGGATGAAAACATCCACATAATTAAACTGCTGTAAAAATGCATCAGATCATTAAAAAAACATTTTTTTTTGCATAAATCTGTTATTCAACCTCAGTCATGATCAATGCTTCTAAATTGTTTAGAAAATTACAAGCAGCCGATGCATAAAAACCAGTGCATAAATACACAGCCTTTGTTTTTGTTTACTTTGTGTAGTTCTGAGAGCTGAGATGCATATTTTGATTTTATTAGACACATCAAGGTAAGTGCATAAAGGTCACTTACACATTCACAGACACACATACACACACTTTATTTGCTGTTATACTCCATATAAAATCTAGAAACTAAGCTTTTTTTTTTTTCACAGGCCTATCTAAAGGGTTAATGCTAACTGATGATCAACAGTAAAAATGATCAATTTTACCTCTTCCCAACAGGGAAATCCACCAACAATCATGATTATATGATATCATGGTTGTGTAAAAAAAAAAAAATTGGTTATAATGGAAATCAATGGGGCAAAAACAGCCACAAACAGTAAATTAGGGAGAAAAAATGAAAATCTTATGCTGCACAAAAACAATGCATCAAAGACAATGTTGTTACTGATCTTTCACATCCAAGACTGTAATAAAAGGTAAAAAAAATCCAGTGTACAATTACTTTTTATATTGAAAATATGTCATTTTGTGTGTTGTTTTTCATCAAATTTTGCAATTAAAGAGTTAAAATCCTGTAATTTTCTAAACAATTAAGTAGTTTTAATCAGGACTGATGTTGATTAACAGATTTATGCAAAAACAATTTTGAAAAAATATTTATCTGATGCATTTTTACAGCAGTTTAGTGGATGTTTTTTATCCATAACATAACAAAAGGTAGTAAATTTGAACACTGCACAAGGGTATATATAATTAATGTTAATTACCATTTAAATTATGGTAAAATATTATTTTTGTTATGAAAAAAAGTCAAACAAATATAACATTCGAAATTTATGGCTGGGCTTAATAATCCACTTTCCCCTCCCCAAATGCACCAGACACTTTCTTCAAAACCACTTCCATATGCTCTGAGAAAAAAAATCTACACTAATGTAGAATTGTCATAGCATTTATATACTGCTGTTCAGATGATCTGAAGTGCTGCTTTTAAACCACTGCATAAAAGTGTCTGCTAAATGAATAAATGTAAATGTAGGTAAATGCTTAAATAAATAAATGCAACTAACTAATTCTAGTAAAGATTTTTAAAATAATAGAGAAATGTAAAAAAATCATCTTATCAAATTAGCGATTCACATTTCATTGTTTGATTAACATTAATCATTCGATATAATGTTATATGTCTGACTTCCCCCTAACAGTGCTTCATTTGTTAACTAATAATTCCCAGAACAAAACCAGGAAATAAAAGCTACCGTGACTGACGTCCACCACACAATTTCAGTTTTCCTGGAAAATGACGTCATTAAACGGGGATAGCGCATCACTTCGTCTTTTATTATTTTGTGCCATATAGCGTTATAGGTCAGTCATGGTTAATAAAAACATGTAGCTACAAACATAAATCATATGAACAATCACTATTCAGTTCACGTCACTATTATGTGCC
The DNA here is from genome assembly GCA_903798195.1 of Danio kyathit. Taxonomy (NCBI): domain Eukaryota; kingdom Metazoa; phylum Chordata; class Actinopteri; order Cypriniformes; family Danionidae; genus Danio; species Danio kyathit. Next base: position 187,300 of record CAIGQS010000094.1, read on the forward strand.
AAGTGAAAAACAAATAAATAAATGACTCGCTCAGTCTAATCTTCAAGAAGAGCCCACAGTTACCACTTCTGTCATGTTTTCTGGCTGACTTGAGATCGCTTTGCTTCAGTCTCCTGCTATCCTGATCCATTTGCGCAGTTTCATCTTCTCGAGATCTCGTTTGATCAGACTGATGATCAGGTTTACTCGTGGGTTTTAAATAATGAAAATATTAATTAATCACTGTGCTCTAAACAATCCCCAACCAATGAGATTGATTGTAAACATAAGAAAGCCAATTGGCTGAAAATATTGTTGAGGCCCAATAGTTAAACGTGACTTGCTTTAACCTGCGCATGATGACTACCGTCGCACACACAATCCACACAGCCTTCGCTTGCACTCATTCATATTCTCTCTCTCACACACATGTTAGGGCTGGGCGGTATATCAAGTTCTGGGGATATATCGATATGACTCCCCAATGTGATGCGGGATTATCCAATATCTTTCATATTGATATGGTTTTAGGCCACACGTGGGCATTCTGTGCGAAACAGACCACTCCAAGGTAGCACACGAGCTCCACTTGCACAAATGAGAGCATGCACAAATGAATGATTCACTCCCTGAGTCATACAAAAGATTTGTTAAAAATTAACGAATCGTTCAAGAATGAGCCATCACTGACACGACATGGAGGAACATGCATTGCCGGTGTTGTATCGAAATCTGACTCCCCGGACAAATCTGACTCCATCTCACGTGCACGCACATCATAAAGAGCCTGCAGCCGTCACAGAGGTTTATCAGAAACCTTTTATCGATAATTTCTTACGCATTTGACAGCAAGAACGAACATAGAAGCCTTGTCAAATTGACAAGCAGCACCTGAATGTGTTCAAAAGAATTAAAAACGCCAAAATGGGATGAATTTATATCGCATTTTGAAAGTGAAACCAGCTCATATTCAATGATTATAAGTTCAGTATTATTACACGGAGGTCTCTTCTTTACATTTACGTTATAACACATTTAGCTCTGCGTTCTGGTCTGTTATTGCATATTGACTTCAATTCCGATTATATTCTAATCATTGCATTTATTTATTTATTTGTTCTGTATAATTGGTTTATTTATTTTAGCCCCTTAACTGGAAGACGTGATTTGATTTGTGTGTGCCTAGTGTACAAACAAGTTGGTGGTTTAAACGATTATTAAAACTTTTTTAAAAAAGTAAAATATAAAAAAAATTATGCATTTGTCTACCAAACAATTCATTTTCTATTTTAATATCTTGCTGTTAGCTACTCTTTCAACAAATAACAATATAAGAAGGATAATTATAATGATGATAATAACAGGGAGGGAAACCCCTGTGTTTGAATTATATTTTGCTCAAAAACTGTTTAATACAGTTTTAATAAAGGCTTTGACTCTCAAGTAACCATTTATGGGAAAATACCGTATATATACCGTATAGAGTTCTTCCTCCTAAAAATACCGAGATATGATTTTTTGCCTATATCGCCCAGCCCTAACACACGTAGGTATTCACCATGCACAAGTTAATGTCAGATGCATTAAAATAAATACTGGAACGCAAAATGCGAAAATCTGACATTTTCCGAAACAGGATCCAGCAAGATCTGGCTCAAATTAAGCACTGCCCCCCAACATTAGATGTCCATTTTGACAAATGTATGTGTTCAGCCAGTGATTAAAAATAAACATCTCATTATTGCTCATAAGTTTTGGAGACAAAATGCACAGGTATTTAACAAGAATGAATATTTTAGTGAGCTTATGTCGAGCACCTATATATTAAATAATAAAGTATACCTATATATAATTGAAGTATACCTCAAAAGGCTGTGCATTTGAGTGATGTGTAAGCTAAGACAGGACTTAACCTAACAGTTTAACAGGCTGGAAGCTTGAAAGCTGCCGCCCCCATTCAAATCTCTATTTCACACAAGAATTAAAAACGCGCAGGTTTGTAATGCCACGAGGTGAATTAAATAATGATAAATTAATTTTTTCTGCATGAACTAATCCTTTAATTCATCAGTTTAAAGGCCTCTAATCACTCCCCTCCTTTCCTCAAGGCTGAGAGGAAAGTACTGCCCCTGCCGTCCTACACCAGATATAATAGGTGGCTTTGATCACCAAACACAGGCCTGTTTTGCCCCCAGGACTCCTCAAAATGTGCGGACGTGTATGTGCAGGTGTGTGCGCAAGAGTCTTACTTTATGATGATAAGTGTGTGTGTGTCCGGTTAAGCCTTCAGGGTCAAGTCCCTTCACAGAATGAGTAAAGAATCTCAGGGCCTTTCATGTGTTACCGTAATGACGGGGACATCATCTGTCCGGCCTGCTTAATGGGACAGGGAATTACCCCTGCTTTCGGAGATTTATAACCTCCTGAAGGAGATGACAAGACTTTAGAACTAACCCTAGGAAACATCAACTAACAATGAGATCTCTTTCTGCGCTTACTCTTCATGTTGTGTAAAATCTCATATAATATAAATGCACAATTTTGCATGTTTTTATTGTGTATGCATTCAAAGAACATTCAAAACCACTTTGAAAATCTCAGCTCACACTCACTTTACATTTCAAAAGCAAAATATGTTGCTCTGGGTACCTTTTGTTGCACGTTTCAGATGACACATCCTCTAGAGGGTGCTGTCTACACTTTTCGAAAATCAAATTTTGAAATCTGTTACGTTTCAAATACATGTCCTTCTTGTACACATCCAACGGGTCACCATTATACCGTGTTCACACCAGACGAAGAATGTGCGAATAAATCGTCCTATTCATGCATACTATAAATCAAGGGTGTCCAAACTCGGTCCTGGAGGGCCGGTGTCCTGCATATTTTAGTTCCAACCTCAATTAAACACACCTGAACCAGCTAATCAAGCTCTTTCTAGGTATACAAAAACTTCCAGACAGGTGTGTTGGAGGAAGTTGGAGCTAAACTATGTAGGACACCAGCCCTCCAGAACCAAGTTTGGACACCCCTGCTGTAAATAGACGCGTAAACATTTTAAGTTTACTCGCTTCATTCGCACATCAAATTCACTTCACAATAGATGCGGATTTGTGTCATGGGCATGGCTTCTGTCTGCCCGGTGACTATAGCTATGTTGAGAATGGATAACATGGATTTTATTGAGAGAATAGATGTGTTTATGTCCTTTAGAAAGGCTGATAAACAGCGTTGATTCATTTGGAGCCGTGTCTGAGTCCACTAGATCCTTTCAGGGGTGCACCCAGCTCTCTGAGTTCATCAACTCCTCCAGAAACTACACCTGGATGATGGAGGCTTTCAGTGGTGCTTCAGACTGAGCTGAGCCCAGTTTGATGAACTGTTGTTCGGTGTCGGCAAGAGGATTTTCCCCCGGGACACCAATAACAGGCGCTACGTCATAATCATGCCCTACAAGAGCAAGCTCCTGGTTGGTTAATGCAGTATGAATGTCTGCTGAAGTTCAGATTTTCCAACTCAAGAGATTTGTTGATTGCGCAAAACGCTCAACTCGCGCCGCTTCATTCGTGTGAATCACGTCATTCGCGCCGCCTCTTTCATGCGTATCATGCTGCAGGATGTCTATTTGCGTCTTTGCATTTACTTAACATGTAAATCACTCGTGCTTGACGCTTCATCCGCGTCTGGCGTGAACGCAGCATTAGAGTTTAGATTCTCTGCCCGAGCCTAAACTAACACTTGACCCGACCGTTATTTCCTGCCACTATCTTCGGGCGGGGCCGTGATCAAGCATTTGTTTTATTTTTGTTTTTTTTCAGTCATTACTTCATTAGCCTAATTGGGTGGAAAGCTATGCCATAATTAGAAATATGATACAAATATTTTAGCAAAGTCGGCCTAAGCAACACGTGTGGGTCTACAAAGTTGCACAATTGCCAACACGTGTCATGCGCAGCAACGCTCTAGCTCCTGCCACAGCGTCTCCTCCAATAGCACACATTGCATGCACAAGCAGAGCTGAAGCAGTGTGTGCACAGCATGTATGTAGAGCAGAAACAGTGCATAAAAATCAGTGGATCTTATTGATGCATTTATTGGGTAAAATTTCACATTTTTACTGTCATTAAATGCATTTTGGTCACTTTAATTGAGTGTGAGCAGCGGCAAAAATAGACCCAGCACTGAAATTCATTTAGAGCTGTATCTGAGTCCACCAGATCCTTTTAGAGGTGCACCCAGCTCTCTGAGTACATAAACTCCTCCAGAAACTACACCTGGATGATGGAGGCTTTCAGTGGTGCTTCTGACTAAGCCGAGCCCAGTTTGATCAACTGTTGTTCGGTGTTGGCACGAGGATTTTCCCTCGGGACACCAACAACAGGCGCTACGTCATAATCACGCCCCTACAAGAGAAAGCTTCTGATTGGTAAACGCGGTGCGAATGTCCAATGAAGTTTTTTTTTTTCTTCAGTCATTACTTAATTAGCCTAAATGGGTGGAAACCTATGCCATAATTATAAATATGATATGAATATTTTAGCAAAGTCGGTCTAAGCAACACGTGTGGGTCTACAAAGTTGCACAATTCGCAACGCATGTCATGCACAGCAAAGCGGTAGCTCGTACGTAGAGCAGAAACAGTGCATAAAAATCAGTGGATCTTATTGAAGCACTTATTGGGTAAAATGCTCATTATTACTGTCATTCAATGTATTTTGGTCATTTTAATTGACCGTGAGCAGCTGCAAAAATAGACCCAGCGCTGAAATGATTGCAGCTCTGCAACTTTAGATCTGCTCACGCTCCACACTGACGCGCTACTCCTGTGTGCAGTATGAAAGCTTTACAGTAATATTTATCCATTGACATGAACGGCAAAAAAAAAAAAACAAGCACTTCTCATGTGTGCGGTGTGAAAGACGGGGACTTCCAGCATGAACAGACACATATCAAGAAGCAGGCTTGCCATCCAAAAAGGATGATAGTCAGCCTTTAATGTCCTCTTTTGTTATGATGCATTCTGAATAAACAAACAATGCAGTTTAAATGATTCGTCCTTGTTACATTATTCATTAAGATAAATCTAAACTAATTTCTGTAGTTCCAACATCTCAGAATTGCAATTGAGAACGTCTGTGATAATAGCCCACATATTAAAAAATAGTCGGGCTCGGGCTCATAATTACAGTTAATGTGTCGGACCGAGTTGGGCTCAGACAGAAGGTTTTTTGGGCCCGATCTAAGCTCTAGCACCATACAAGTCACCTAGCAAACCAATGACCTAAACCCTTCCCTAAGCCCAACCAACAGTGTTTTCGATAGCAAACATATGAGAAAAATGCACTGCAAACACATTTAAACAGCTTTACCTTGATTTTACATTACTATTATCTCTTTTGTGGATTTCACCGGATTCGAACCAGAGCGCTCTGTATTACAATACCACTCCATACAAAGTGAGCTACCAAACAAAATGACCACACTAGAAAAGTTGTCCACATGGAGATAGATAGGTGAGACAAACGTATTACAAACCACAGTGGAATGAACCGACAACTTATTTAACATATGTTTTACACAGCGGATGACCTTCCAGCTGCAACCCAGTACTGAGAAATACCCATACACACTTATTCACACACATACACCACGACCAATTTAGTTTATTCAATTCACCAATAGTGCATGTCTTTGGACTGTGGGGGAAACCGGAGCACCTGCAGGAAACCCACACGAACATGGTGAGAACATGCAACATCCACACAGAAATGCCCAGCAGGGACTCGAACCAGCAACCTTCTTGCTGTGAGGCAACAGTGCTAACCACTAAGCCACCGTGATGCCTATACTCACAATTCCAGCACAAATAGTTAGAATGGTGAGATGAAAAGTTGCATTTACTTTAAAATGATTATTATTATTTTAACTCCTGTAAGCTTTTGATTTAACATAAATCCAAAATGACAGGACGTTCACTTTTGAGTGAATTATACATGTGCTGTCTACAATTTTAAATTCCAAATGAATTTTAGCAGAAGTCTTCTGAAATATGAACGAGCAACCTCAGAGCATTAACATCTTCTGGATGAAGTGAGCAGGGATCTAAAAAGGACTGAACTTAGTTGACGTTGGTACAAGCTGCAGAAATGTCTACTTACGGCTAATATTTTTTTAATGCACTTTATTCACAAACAAAACTAGAAGGCTATCCAGTGTGACCGCAAATATCACTGAGACACTAAATCTAACGTGTAAGAACAATGTGTCGAGCCGTTACGCTTTATTGCAACACACTCTCTTTCTCTCTCTCTCTCTCTCTCCCTCTCCTTTTCGTTTTTCTTTCTCTCTAATTTGTTTCAGCATTGCTGGCCATCTGAACTGAGCGAAAACCAGCTGTTCTTGCCTGGCCTGTGTTCAAAAGCTTTTCTTTTATAACCGCTTACCATGCACCATAATCATAAAATATAAAATTTATGATAAACTTATAAAAATCCGGCATAGAGCTATTCATAAAAAAAGGGATTCTTTAACAACAAAAGCATGTAAAATCTTAAGTATGCTGAGACTGAAAATAGATTTTTTTTTTCCTGTATGCTGACTTCTGCCACACTATTAGCGCGCTGCAGCTAACCAGTATCCAAAGCAAATATGAGCAAGGGAAATTTGCCTAATACGCTCAAAGCCATGCTCGGTCAACATGGCAAACGTACACTACAGCATGGAATGAAACTCAAGTATCAGCCTGCACAAGTGCTGAGAGCTAGCATTATACTTCTGAATCAAAGAAAAATAACAAAGCACACAAACAGACAATGCGCTTTTTTATATACGATACCGGACCACAAAACCAAGTGGCAATTTTTTGGAAATGTATCTTAGTCATTTATATTAGATTTATTGGTAACACTTTTGTCTACAAACCATTAACTAAGACTATTATCTCAATAAACTACGAACGGTTCGTAGGTTGCTAGGTGACCATCAACATTGCTGTAACTCTTATACAAGTTTTATTCATAGAGAAAAATTACAAAGCACTGCAGTGTTTGTCTGAGATAATTAGTCTACTAAAATGTGTATATTCCATACAAGCTGAAGCTGATCGGTCAGTTCTTGTCACGCGACTCGCAGTGCACTTGTGGCATTTATTCAACTGCGTGTGTCTGGAAGGCGCGAGCACCTCCACTGGAAATAACGAACTTGCGTAAACACTAGAAAAGACATGATATGCGAACAGACACTAAAAGGCCGCCGTCATTTGCAATCTCCAGCAGTTGATTTTCTTCTTGCACAGACATGCTGGATTCACTTGTATTGTTGACAAATGAGTTGCGAATCCATTCCTTTGCAGTTTGCGGGTCCTTCACTGGGCCTTTTCCCCTTCGCAAAGAAACTTTCCAAAGACGTCTGTTTCTTACTCATTTTACTGCTTGTGGCTTAAATTTGGGTGCTCAAGTGACCGAGACATAAGTGAGAGAATACGTTCATTTTTCAAAATAAAAGCCTATTCAAAAATAAAGGTTGTTCAGACTTGGGTAATAAATAAAATAATAAATAAAAACGGAAATAATTTATAATAATTAATTATTTCTTGTGTGGCCCGGACCAGTACCGGTCTGCGGCCCGGTGGTTGAAGACCACTGACTTAAAGTGTTACTGATTTATTGAAATCATTTATGGTTTGTTAAGATAGGATAATATTTCACTGAAAGCCATATAAAAATCTGGAATCCGAGGGTTAAAACACTGGGAAAATTTAAAAAAATTGTGCAGATTACGTTTAGAGTAGTGCTGACCAAGAATAAATTGCATCCAAAACAAAGTTTGTTTTTATGTAGCTTAAGTGTATTATGTATTTTGATATATATGCTGCCTGGTGGCTCAGTGGTTAGCACTCTCGCCTCACAGCAAGAAGGTCGCTGGTTCGAGTCCCAGGTGGGCCAGTGTTACTGTTGGTTTCCTCCGGGTGCTCTGGTTTCCCCCACAGTCCAAAGACATGCGCTATAAATGAATTTTGTAAACAAAATTGGTTGTAGTGTATGAGTGCGTGTGTGAATGATTGTGTATGTGTGTTTCTTAGTACTGGGTTGTTGCTGGAAGGGCATCCGCTACGAGTGTGATATTGCGTTTATACAACAGTTCGACGACATAATCGTGTATATGAAAAAAGAAAAACAAACATGGAGAGTCTAAAAATCCTTTTGTAAGAGGAACTATTTTCTTTCGCCATACATTCACATCTGCAGTTGACTTCAGAACAGCCGAAATAGCTGCTACGTCACTTTAGAGCTAGTATTTGAATGATTCTCTAGCGTAATGTCCAAAGTGATGACAAAACAGGTGATTTTGATGACATTTTAAGATTATAAGACTGAACGACATAAAATGCCATCAGCCTACAGAGATTTCCCAGTATTTCTCTGTAATCGGGAGATCACAATATTACTATGGTATAAATACAGCACTACAACATACAGAAGAGAGAGATCGACTTAAAAGACATTTACTTGTTTAGGAATGATTTGATCAGCTGTAGTTTGAAATTACGCTGTTTTTCTTTTAGGGTTTATGATGCGGTCTCTGTCACCTTCTTGTGGATGAATATCATCAACTATCTTTGCTCAATGACAGGCTAATGGCTGCTGATGTGCTGTCCCTCAGAAATTATAAATATTTAAAAATAGGCACTATCCTTATAAATAAACTGCATAGTTGCAATATAAACAACGACATTCTCGACTAAAAAAAGTCTCAAAAGTATGTTGTCCAACAGCAGCGATATTTGTCAAACTGTAGAGTGTCCTATCCTTGTTGCTGTATGTGGGTGGAGTTATACACAAGGGTGAAGGGTTAAGAGGCTGGACGAGAGCTGTTATTTGCAGAATATCGCACGACTATGAGCCAATCAGATTCAAGAACTAGACAGAACTGTTGTATATATCTATACACACAGACAGACAGACAGACAGACACACATGCATGCACGCACGCACGCACGCACGCGCACACGCACACACACACACACACACAGGCATGCATATATTTGAGAAAATGTTTATTTATACTTAAATATAAAATATGTCTATATGACAAATTATATATAAACTTAAATATCTATGTAACAAAATAGTTTTGTATAGTTTTCTCTTGTATAGTTTTGTACAGTTTCTTTGTATGTGTTCGTTTCACATATACAGAATAAATATTTACAGTATATAATATACATGGATATATTGTGTTAAAACAAACTTTTATTTTGGATGGAATTCATCTCGATTAATCTTTGCCCAGCACAATTTTTTTTTATATATTTACTGTAGGAAATTTACAAAATGTCAAAATATGTAACACACCCAAAAAAAATTACGTATGCTTCTTGTTAAAAAATGATCTGAAACAACACAATTCCTGAGTATTGTTGCAACAACTTAATTGTTTTATGTTCAATCCACTTAAATTTGTAAAAGCTAACTTAATTCCTTCATGTTATCCCAACACAAATTGATTGTGTGGAACGCAGTGCATGATCTTTACTTAATATTTTAATGATTTTTTTTTTTGGCAGAAAAGAAAAATCTATCATTTAGACCCATGCATTTTTGGCTAAATGGCTCACATATAGTTAACATGGATATTTGCTAAGGGAGTTTATGTGGTGTTCACTAATAGTTGAACCTGCTCATCCTACACTTTTGATTGACTGTTTAGTTGTCCAAGTCTATTGTATCTATCACACAAGCGCTTTTCAGCATTATGTGTCGATTCAGCCACAACAAGCGAAGGCCGCCTCGGTAAACTGACATCTGAAAGTGGATAACAAACCATTCAATTTCACAGCCAAGTAAACAACAAGTGTAAACAGAAAAGGCACAGATGCTTAACGCTTGCTTGCATTTTCACTTAAGCTAACGTCTTGACAGACTGAGGATGGAAAATTAAACAAGTTTCACCAGGAAACGACACACACACAAAGCAAGCAGCAGCAACGAAGAATATCTGGCCAAAACTCTGAGGACTTCTTAAGTCAACATAGCATACTGTAGTTTAAAGTCTATTTTACTCCTGTAATGCTGCCCGGACCCTCAACACTAAACAATAACTGTTTAGTTATATATATAAAAACATGGAATATTTCTAAACCGTTCTGCAATGCAGTGTATTATGCAGTGTTGGGCTAACATACATTAATACCGATTTATATGGAATACAAAGATAATATGATTACTGACATTATTGATAACAACGATACAATATTTGTTTGCTGTATTTATGTAGCTTAGTATTGAATGGTACTTCAAGGCACTACAATGGTACATATGCAAAAAAAACTAAATAAATAAAATAATAATATATACGTATACAGTATAGCTTTAAAATTATAAAATATTATAAAATATGTACTTTATATCATTCAAATTTTTCAAACAGTCCATGAAAATGAGATAAAAAATGGTGAACTCCGTAAGGTTTCAACAATTATTCACTAATTGTCTAATCAAAGTGTTTGATTCTTTTTTTATATAATACTTTGAACAAATTGCTTTCATGGTGACACAAAAGTACTATATTTAGTGCACGTAATGGTTTTGCCAAGTATAATGCAATCCTGGATTAACATCTATGTTAATCCTGGAACATAATTTTAGTTGGAAAATGTGATCCATACCTATTCCCTACCCCTAAACCCAACCAGAACTGTAAATTACTCCCAAAATCAGAGGGGAATAATAGTTGGATAACAATCAAGTGCATCAAGTGCATAAACCTAACCGTAAGCCTAAACATAAACTGTAAATGTATACCTTAATTCTGATTGGCTGATTGGAATGTTGTTCCAGAATCAACATAGATGCTAATCCAGGAACATGTCCTACTTGGTGAAATCAGGTTGGCATACAGTATATTTAGTAATGGAACACTTGATTGTAAGAGTACTTCAATGGTACTGTTGAGGCACAGTAGCCACACAAGGTTTGTGTTCTGGTTTGAACACACAAAAAAGTAAAAAAAAAAAAACACACACAGGCTTTGTTTGTTGTAGTTTTGTGTCTGTCATAGCAGAAACAGAATCTGCTGTTCTCTGAATCTTTTTTCATTGACATCTTTTGTGTTCATATGTAATTTGCATAAACCTATTTTAAAATATTACACTGACAGATCAGGAAAAAAGCCAAAACCAACCGGCTTTTCTAGGGTGCTTTCAGATCTGTGGTTCGGTTCATTTGGTCCGGACCAAGGGCAACAATTGATACATTGTAGCATTGCTCTGCCATTTTTGGGTCCTTTTCACACCACACTGATTGCTTTGGTCCGAACCAGTTGAAAAGAACCAAAATGAAGTCATGTGACAAAATCCACATTACTCATTGGCCAGACGTTATTGAACACATTTCCTTAACTGCTTTTCGATTGGTCAGAATTAATGCATTAAAAATGCCAATGGAACTCCTGCAAGTAAACAAACCGGCAGACACAAAACATAGTTTTTTACTATGGAGGGACGACTGCGCTGGCTGATTGTATTCCTGGTCATAGTATACTAGATAGTTTGTATAGTTTGACAAACTATACATTTCGAGAATGCATTTCAGTGCTGGCTCCAGACAGTGCAAAATACAGATAGTGCAAATACAACGACAGTGCAAAATACAGACAGTGCAAAATACAGACAGTGCAAAATACAGACAGTGCAATATACAACAACATACTCACAAAAAAAAACAAGACAATGTAAAATTGGCAATGTTGACAGCGATACGTACGATGGATAGGTGTACACATAGTTGTAGGCAGTATTGTTTTAAGTATGGATTTGTTAAAGTGCAGTGCATGCTACATCTTGATGGTGTGCAGTGCAGGGTATGGAAGAGTTTGTGTGTGGGGGTGTTAAGTGTTCATCAGCCTGATAGTCTGAGGGAAGAAACTTTCCTTCAGTCGGCTGGTGCGTGACCGGATGCTGCGGAACCGTCTGCACAGCGCATCAGACTACGACAGCTGGATTAGTCCAAAAAGGCGCAGTACTTTTTGCGGTTGGGTCTGTTCTAGTTCGGATCATGTTCTCACCACAAACAAACCGCTTCAGGGTTCATTTGAAAGCGTACAGAGACCAAATCTTCAAGGAGGTCCTGGTACACTTTTTTGGTCCGCTTTTGGTGCGCACTCGAGTGTAATTGCTACATTCACAACTGCCCAAACGTATCTCACCAAGAGGGAAAACAAACTATACAGTAGTGCAATTGAACCGAACTAAATAAAGCAGGTGTGAAAACACCTGCTGTCAATAAGCTTGGCCCCCCTCTGGCCCCCCTAAATTTCAATAATATCACGCGTATTTTTGTGTCAAATCGCCACGGAGAAGCGAGATCAGCCATCGGTGGCAGACTGCGGAGATATGACTGAGGCAGGTGTTGCCAGATGTAGCTGACTGATTCCAGCCCAAAAACTATCCAAAACCCGCCAAAATGCACATACATGCATGCAATCAAAGTCAAAACCGCCCAATCTGGCAACACTGACTCAGGCCCCTATCGCGCACTCTCGGTGTCGCGCGTTCTCGGTGTCGCGCGCACTCGCTCTCTCTGTCAGTGACGGTGCTGCGCGCATCAGTTTCCCGCATTCGTCAAAAGTTAACCCCCAAATTGACACAGGTAATAAAAAGATTCAGTCATGTTCATGTTGTGAAAAACTATCAAAATGGCCACTGTTGATTATATTAGACTGCTGTTTTCAATAGCAATTTTAACACTTTTAATTTAGGAAGTCCTCGGCTATGTAGAGGCTGTAATTAATCAGAAATTGCATACATAGTTTTACGTTAGGAAATGCAGTCTTGAATTTACAAACAGTCGGCAAGTACCGGAGAACAGATGCAACACAATAAATAAATTTAGTATTCAGTCACGCTCATGTAAAGGTATAATATTCAACTCGTTTAGTTGTACCTTCATTCATTTTTGTTTTCAGTCGTGACATCCAGCACGAGTCTTCAAACATATGATTATTTACAACACGCTTTTAAACATAATAGTTTTATTTTCTAATAACTACTTTTTGTCTTTCCCATGGTGACAGTCAGTGCATAATATGTTAGTTATTTTGCAAGATTTTGCAAGTTGTATTCAGACAAAGTCCCTTTAAGTATTGTGTAGTCTTTTTCATTCAGATTAAAGTGTAATTTAAAGACTTGTTAACTAGGAAAGTTGCAATAATTAGTCAAGTTATTGAATAACTGGTTTGTTGTGTAGACAATCAAAAAATACAGTAAATATTTCTTAAGGAGGCTAATAATACTGGCTTTAAAAAATGTAAGACTGCTTTTATTTAAGAAATAAACTTAAAAAAATAAGATTTATTATGACTCCAGAATATAATTTTTTTTTTGTTTTATATGGAATACTGTGAAAATCTCCTTGGTTTGTTAAAGATCTCTTGGAAAACATTCTTTTAAGTTAACGGGAGGGCAAAGAAGTTGACTTTAACTGCATCTGTAAAATGCAATCTGTAAAAACTGCATCTGCAAAAATGTGCCTTGATGTACTTGAATGTTAGAAATGTGTTATCCTGCTACAATACAAAGTTACTTGTCAAATGAATTAACATGGAAGATTATCTTGAGTTTAAGTTTTTTAATTAGCTTGTTTATGAAGACTTCAGAGTGATACATGAAAACAATGACTTCGAATAATTGTTTAAGTATTTTGTGATGCATGTTAAAGTGTGCCCCCTAAAAGTACAAGTGGCCCCTGCCTGCCCCCCCAGTTACTCTGGTCTAGAACCGCCACTGGCACCTATGGTGAAAAATCTACTTTTCAAGCTGTTTGGACAGGCATATGTGTAGGTATAGTGTATAGACCGTCATATTGGGGTGATATAAACACACCCAGTCCTTTTTTTTCAATTTAACAACATAAAAACGATGGACCAATTGGAGCGGTTTTGAGACCGACCGCAACTTGATTCATCTAGGATCATCAATCATCATCAAATGCGATTAAGAGTGAGTTTTACACGCTTACGATCTTTTAAAACAGTGCATATTTGTAATAAATTACAGCGATTTACTTCAGCTTTACTTCATCAGCACAGCCAGTACAATTATAAAAGAAGACACTTCAATCCGTTAAATGGACGTTAAATCAGGTTTATTTTGTACATTAATGTAACAGATATCCATACAGCAGTAGATATTAACCTGTATCCTGTCACATTTGCGTGCAAAAACAGTGCAAAGCTAAATGCGCGCGCTGTATGTGTGTGTGTCCGCGCTGTGTGTGAACTTTGTAACGACATTGTGTGTGACTCATCGTTGCAGCTCCACAAAAAATGCATCAAATAATCATTGGAAAAGCTCTTACTGTAGTATTTCTTACAAATGTTACGTGAGATCTGCTTCCTTTAAGTCTGTAAGTTGTCTGAGGTAGCCGAGGGCGGAGACTGAGGCACGCTGACAGGCACGTGGGAACGGTGGGAAGGGAGGACTAGCCTTAAAGGCGCAGTACACAAAAACAGCGAAAAGCTGTTGAGAGCCATAAAATACAAACTAGTGAAAACTATAATAAACAATCTGATGGGTGTTTTGAGCTGAAACTTTACAGACACATTCTGGGGACACAAAAGACTTATATTAAATCTGGAAAAAGAGGTAACCTTTTCCAGCAAGTACATGATCTGCAAACAGGTGTGGAAGTGGGAAAACATCTGCAAGTACATATTGTTGTTACACAATGCACTTACATAATTCTTGTTACAGATGTGTACTTTCCTACTGTTGTTACCAATGTCCTGTTACACATTTGTACTTACACATACTATTCAGTTGGTTGTTACATGAGTGTAGTTACACCAGTATACACAAGTAAATACTCTGTACCAGTGTGTGCATACACTGTAGTTACATACTACTTACACATCTAATTACCATGTAAGTTTACAGGTATAAGCGACACAATATAAAGTGGGACCCAAGAATCTGCTAAATAAGTAGTAAAAATAAACTTCTGCTTCTCTTAGTAGGATTTACCTTAATACCTCACCAAGGAACATTGCTTTTAGTGTACTATGAAAAATGAAGTGAGTTGTAAGTGGGTTTATCATTGCTTTATCTATCCCAAGGAGGTGTTGAAACAGACCTGACTGGAAGCTAAAGGGTTGTAGATCTTTCCATCTGACTTACCAACATTCATAGCTCCTTTTATTCACAATTAATAGGACGCTTCCTCTTAGCCCCATCTCTCAATGTTTTCATAGCTATTTTACAGCACACAATAAAGATGAAATGTGAGGGATATTAGGACTTGGCACCTTCATTTTTCTCTCACTCCCTCTCTCTTTCTGGCTCTCTCGACATGCCAAAACTGCAGTTCCTCCTTTCAAGTCAAATGGCGCAGACAAGCCAACAAAGAGATGCAAACAGTTTATGACATCATTAAAGAAACACACACACTTGCAGCTTTCCACAAGCATTCCTCTCTTACACGTAACTAAGAGTATAAAAACACACACTACGCAAATAACACTTGTCATTTCTTTAAAAACATACACCTGTCTCTTTTTCTCTCTCATTAACTCTTAAAAATGTACGTACGTACGAATGGACGGACAGACGGACAGACAGACAGATATAGATAGATAGATAGATAGATAGATAGATAGATAGATAGATAGATAGATAGATAGATAGATAGATAGATAGATAGATAGATAGATAGATAGATAGATAGATAGATAGATAGATAGATAGATAGATAGATAGATAGATAGAAAAATAGACAGACAGACAGACAGACAGACAGACAGAATATTCTGGATGATCCGAGTGCTTCTCAAGTCTGTATTTGTGTAGCCAGTTTGGCAAGATCTTGTGGAGCCAAAAGCTAAAGTCTGTTTTGACACAGAAAGACATTCAGAAAGACATTCCTAAATCCACACCCAGCAGACATAACAGCACACAACCCTGTGCCTAAAACCAACACTGCTGTTCCTGACGGTGATCTGCTTCTCTTCAGCTAATCTCTGTCTGCCGCTCTGAATCCGGCTTTCACTTCCCATATCATACAGTCTGCTGGACCCACACACAAACACACATATATAGTCACCTCAGCTATAGACAGGCAGTATAAGGGAACATCCACATAAAATACAAATCTGTCATCTTACCCTCATGTACTGTATACTTATTCCTTCCATGGAGACCCAAAAATATACAGAAAAAATATATTGTTATATTTTTCCAGCCTGACCAAACTTGCCATGCTGATGTGTTCCTAATGCTGTTTCTGAATGTGGCCTCACTTTTACATCCCAAATTTATCATTTAACACCAGAACTAAAGAAACAGTCACTTTTTTATTTCAATTGTGTAACCCATATTACTATAATGCCTAATTAAATGTGTCTAAATTCCATTGACAAAATAATGACAAAAATGACAAAATACAAAAAGAGTTCTGAGTATTTCACCTTCAATGGCCATACGATGGGGTTTGCACATTCATGACTGGTCTAATAACTCGTTACCAATTATAGGCTCTATTATATAAAATATTTTTAGGGTAATAACTTGATAAAATATGTCAACACACATTCAAACAACATAGGCTCATTCTCAAAACATAGCCATTGGTGTCAAAATCTGCAATTTGAGTCAAAGCCTTGACGTCTATTTGACATCCAAACACTGATGCCCTTTTGACCAACCAAAAAACTGACTCGAAAATATTATAATATAAGAAAAGTTTTATTCATCTGAAAGCTTCTCTTCCCAATTAATTATTTAATTTTGTAACTCTACAATGCATGTAAACTACCTTGATGTTAAAATGAAAACATAGGCTTATTCTGAAAACGTAGCCCAATATACATTTCTGGAGATCGCAAATTATGCAGCCAGAAGTACGTATGGCTGCATTTCGTTTTTAAAACGAACGCTACGGGTCGATATGACCCCATTCCTTTTTGCGCTTACCAGCTGGCCGCTTACCTCCATGATAAAATAAACAAGTAAATAACAGGGTCAGAATGTGGTAAAACGTGGTAAATATCAGGCAAGGGCTTCTCTTTTTCTAGATTGCGTTTTAAATTTGTCAGTTAGGTTTAGGGAAGTGGGTGAGCGGGTTAATCTGTACTTATTAAAATATGGTTGGGTTAGGGAAGGAGGAGGATGGGTCAGTTGATCGGTCAGTCAGTCGGTCAGTCAGTCAGTCGACAGCGGCCTCTGGTGAATTTACGTGAGATCAGCAGGTGCGAATAGCACCCGTGAGAGAAATTTGAGATCTTAAAAAAGCATACACAGCGACCACTGGCGGATTCGCAAAAACAAAAACTGCAAAAAAAACGTAGCTTCTGGAACGTATTTGCCGCTCTCCAGAAATGTATATAGAGGTACGTTTGCAGAATGAGCTTGAATTGCATTGAAAACTTAATTCTAAAATCTCAATAGAAGCTTTGGGAGGTTCATTCCGCTGCGGCGACCCCTGATAAATAAGGGGCTAAGCCGAAGGAAAATTAATGATTAAAAGCTGTGAATGTAAATATGCTGTGACAAAAAATAGATTTTATTTAATTGCTTTTACGTAAAAAAAAATTATATAATATATTTTAATTATAAGGGCGACGCAGTGGCGCAGTAGGTAGTGCTGTCGCCTCACAGCAAGAAGGTCGCTGGTTCCAGCCTCGGCTGGGTCAGTTGGCGTTTCTGTGTGGAGTTTGCATGTTCTCCCTGCGTTCGCGTGGGCTTCCTCCGGGTGCTCCGGTTTCCCCCAAAGACATGCGGTTCAGGTGAATTGGGTAGGCTAAATTGTCCGTAGTGTATGAGTGTGAAGGAGTGTGTGTAGATGTTTCCCTGAGATGGGTTGCGGCTGGAAGGGCATCCTCTGCGTAAAAACGTGCTGGATAAGTTGGCGGTTGTCAACTAAGTTGTCATTCCGCTGTGGTGACCCCGGATTAATAAAGGGACTAAGCCAAAAAGAAAATGAATGAATGAATATTTATTATAAATATTTTAATTAAATTTAATTTGACTTTAATTATGAACTCTCAGAGTGACTGCTCAGGCCATTCTAGTATATAATAATTCTAGTGATAAATGCATATTGCAGACCCTTTTGCATGCTTCTGTCTGAGATCAACATGTAGTCCCTTTATTAATCCTGGGTCACCACAGCGGAATGAACTGCCAACTTATGCAACTAATGTTTAACACAGTGGATGCCCAACCAGCTGCAACCCAGTACTGGGAAACATCCATACACACTCATTCACACACATACACTGTGGCCAATTTATTTTATTCAATTCACCTGTACCGCATGTCTTTGGACTGTGGGTGAAACCGGAGAACCCGGAGAAAACCCACACGAACACGGGGAGAACATGCAAACTCCACACAGAAATGCCAACTGATCCAGTTGGGACTTGAACCAGGTGACAGTGCTAACCACTGAGCCACTGTGTATTTTTTTTTTCAGAAATGATCATTTATTGAACTGATTAATTATATTTCACAAATTGGCTGTTTCAAAAACACAGGAATCAAATACCTTGATGTTAAAATGACATCTAAAATTGGCGTCAAAAATCATGTCAAATTTCGATTACAGGAGTGTTATTTGACGTCAATCTTAGATGTCAATTTGATGTCATTTTGCAACCCAGGCTCATTCTGAAAATGTACCGCTATATACATTTCTGGAGAGCGACAAATACATCCCAGGAGCTACTTTTTTTGCTGTTTTTGTTTTTTGCGAATCCACTAGAGGCCGCTGTGTGTTTTGAGATCTTACATTTCTCTCGCGAATGCCATTCGTGCCTGCTGTTCTTGCATAAATCCACCAGAGGCCGCTGTCGACTGACTGACTGACTGACTGATCGACTGACCCACCCTACTCCTTCCCTAAAACCCAACCAATAGTGTTTTCAAAAGCACCGATTGACCCGCCCACCCACTTCCCTAAACCCAACCCACAGTTTTCAAAAGCAATCCAAAAAAGAAAAGCCCTCGCCTGATTTTTACCACGTTTTCAGATTTTACCACAATCTCACCCTTTTATTTACTTGTCTATTTCATTTTTTTGCACACCTGCTGTCTGGAACTGTTCTTCACCAACTCCTCTCTGTGTCTCAAGTCCGCCGACATACATGGCGAGCTACTGGACAAACTGCTAACAGTGGGAATGTCATCCACACAGAGGTAAGCGGTCAGCTGGTAAGCGCGAAAAGGAACAACGTCATACCGCCCGTAGCGTTCATTTTAAAGGCGAAATTCAGCCATACGTACTTCTAGCTACATAATTTGCAATCTCCAGTATATAGGTATAAATGTATATAGGGCTTTTCAGAATGAGCCTATGTTTTCATTTTGACATCAAGGTAGTTTACATGCATTGTAGAGTTACACAATTAAATATGTAATTGGAAAGAGAAGCTTTCAGGTGAATAAAACTTTTCTTATAATATAATAATTTCGAGTCAGTTTTTTGGTCGTGTTAAAAGGGCATCATTAGCTACACTTCTATCCACCTATTTTTATGCGCATTTTGGATGTGCGGATAAAAAAAACGGTTGATGGAAACGCCAAGATGAGTAGAATAAACTTTTTATTCGATAAGAAAAGATGCACATAAACTACGATGGAAAAACTTTTATTGATCAAATTCCAGTTTGCCCATTAAAAAAGGTCATGTGATTTTGTTATTAGAGATCATGTGATGATAAAAATGTGTGTGAATGGATAAACCAGCAGGCTGAGCACATTGTAAAACACCTGAAATGTTGTTTTGGTCATTCTTAAATGCCTTACCGTTTAAGTATTAGTGTTATTATATTATTAATGACCTACAGAATCAAGAGCGTCTGTGCTCCACGTCTGACACCTTCAAACGCCACCGCGCGTTCACTGCATGTCAGAATTGTCTTCTGAGGCGCAAGTTATTAAATTAAATTCTTTTATTAAATAAAGAAAAGATTCATGCAGCTTCTCCTACTGCAGCAAATTCAGTTTTTACCTTGATATTTGGCCCCAGTTAATCAGGAAGTGACGATTTTACTTGTTTTGACTAGTTAGATGGCGATAATTCAGTTTTGCGCATAAAGTTCATTTCCATTTTTGGATGGAAACATAGCTAATGTTTGGATGTCAAATAGACGTCAAGGTTTTGACTCAAATTGCAGATTATGACACCACAAAAAGGTGCCCGCTGGCTATCTATGATTAGATTGCCAACTTGTTTATCACAGAAACAGGCCTACGACATTAATGTTTTTTAATGCATTATTACTTCTAGATAGGTGGCACAGTGGCTAGCACTGTTACCTCACAGTAAGAAGGTTGCTGGTTCGAGTCCAGTGCTGGGCTGGATCAGTTGGCCAACACCATGTTCTCTCTGTGTTGGCATGGGTTTCCTCCTGGTGCTCCGGTTTCCCTCACAATCCAAAGACATGTGGTACAGGTGAATTGGGTAAGCTAAATTGTCCGTAGTGTATGTGTGTAAATGAGTGTCTATGGATGTTTCCCAGTGATGGGTTGCAGCTGGAAGGGCATCCGCTGCGTAAAACATATGCTGGATGAGTTGGTGGTTAATTCCGCTGTGGCGACCCGGAATTAATAAAGGGACTAAGCCGAAAAGAAAATGAATGAATGAATTACTTCTAGATAGGTGGCACCGTGGCTGAGTGGTTAGCACTGTTGCCTCACAGTAAGAAGGTTGCTGGTTCGAGTCCAGTGCTGGCTGGACTAGTTGGCCAACACCATGTTCTCTCTGTGTTGGCATGGGTTTCCTCCTGGTGGTCCGGTTTTCCCCAGTCCAAAGACATGTGGTATACAGTAGGTGAATTGGGTAAACTAAATTAGCCGTAGTGTATGAGTGCGTTTGTGAATGCAAGAGTGTATGGGTGTTTCCCAGCACTGGGTTGTAGCTGGAAGGGCATCTGTTGTTGGTTTATTAATATGATAATCAAGTTGAAGGAAAATGAATGAATGAATATTACTTCTAGCATCTAAAACGAATGTGAATCTGAGGGGTGAAAAGGGCTATCGGTCATCCACAGTGTTGTTCTGCTTTTTCGGGACAGAGGGATTTGAGGCGACTTTGCAAATGTAAACTCTTCAAGCCCTGCTGAGTCCACATAATGACAGGCACAAAAAATAAACCAACGCTTACGGACCACAGTCAAACACTGCACTATGACTTTCTGAGAAACAATTTGAGCGCAAATGCTTCTCTACAGCAACATGAAATGAATTCAGGATAATTTGGTATAGTGGCTGAAGCTCTAAATGAGTTGCTTATAGATATAAATACAGATTATGGCCACAGACAGAGAGGCTTTCGGTGAATATAGCACATCTGTAATGCCGTGAATGTGAAGTTTGAATGTTTTGGAGAGTGAAGACACCCTAACATTGTGACACTGAAGAATGTATCAATAAAACTCTTACATCACTTCGCCAAAATTAAACAAAGTCCCTCACACAATTTCCCAACAATGTCTCTTTTGGTTATTAAAATGCATTCTCTTATTTAAAGGAGCAGTACAGTCCTAAAGGGATAGCTCAGCCAAAAATGAAAATGTACTCATAATCTACTCTACCTCAAGTGATTTTAAACCTTTATGAGTTTCTTTTTTCTGTTGAACACATAAAAAGATAATTTGATGAAAGCCGAAAACCTGTAACCACTGACTTCTATAGTAGGAAATACAAATAGTGTATAAGTCAATGGTTACCGGTTTCCCGCTTTCAGCAAAATATCTTCTTTATGTGCTTTTTTTCTTCTGTTAAATGCTAAAGGCTTGAAACAAGTAGACAGATAGAGTAAAGGATTGTACAAATTTTCTTTTTGTTTTGGGTGAACTATCCCTTGAATGATTCTGAAACTTATTCCCAATATAAACATAATCACACATAAGAACAAGTCCTTTCCAAAAGGTGTATGGTACTACAGTAATGTCCCTTTTTGTGTAATTCCACCCACTGATTTATTAGCCCCCCTGTTTATTTTGTTTAAAGTAGAGAAGATCTTTACAACACATTTCTAAACATAATAGTTTTAATAGCTCATTTCTAATAACTGATTTATTTTATCTTTGCCATGATGACAGTAAATAATATTTTACTAGATATTTTTTTAAGAAACTTCTATACAGCTTAAAGTGACATTTAAAGGCTTAACTAGGTTAATTAGGTAGGCAGGTTAGGGTAATTAGGCAAGTTATTCTATAATGATGGTTTGTTTTGTAGACTATCGAAAAAAAAAATAGCTTAAAGGGGCTAATAATTTTCTCCTTAAAATGGTTTTTAAAAAATTAAAAACTGCTTTTAGTCTAGCCAAAATAAAACAAATAAGACTTTTTCCGGAAGAAAAAATATTATCAGACATACTGTGAACATTTATTTGCTCCATTAAACATCATTTGTGAAATATTTTAAAGAGAAAATAAAATTCAAGGGGGGGGGGGGGGGGGGGGGGGGGGAAGTAATAATTCTGACTTCAACTGTATATATATATATACTTCTAAATAATCGAATTGAAATCATAATTATATTGTTTCATTGTTACGCAGAATAGGTCAAAAGTATATGACTCTATTCCTGGATTTCTTACAATT
This sequence comes from Danio kyathit, assembly GCA_903798195.1. Classification (NCBI taxonomy): domain Eukaryota; kingdom Metazoa; phylum Chordata; class Actinopteri; order Cypriniformes; family Danionidae; genus Danio; species Danio kyathit. Next base: position 209,881 of record CAIGQS010000094.1, read on the forward strand.
CTAAGTTTAATTCTCTCAATTCATTTTTCCCCTCTGAATTTTTAGTTCATATCTCACATTTGTAATTTTACAATCATTTCTCAATCTTCTGTTTAAATTTCTTGCTATTGTAAACTTGTATTTTAAATGTATATAAATAATGTATATGTGTATAAGTTTACATCTTGTCATTCTTGGCGTCATTAATTTTCTCAGAGTTGTGAGATATTTTTTACTTTATGGTTTTAGTTGGTTCTTATAAAGGTTATATCATAAATGGCCAATTTTTTCACAAATTCACATCTACAGTGAAAAATAATTAAATAAAATCCTACAAACCACCCTCAATCACACTAGAATGCTTCGTTCTCCCAAATAGAGCAATTCAAGCCCGGTAAGTATTTCAGAAAGTTTTTTCAGATCAAAATATTGTCCTTTTTTTTCTATATTGTGCAACCCTAATGAGCACTTTAGGACATAGTACATTTCTACAGAACATCAGTATTATTCGTCGTCCTTTAATCCTAGACTATTTGTCTGACCTGCAGAAGTTGTGTTGCCCAAGCCCTCCTTCTCCATTGGGATATTTGTTGGTGTTATATGGACGTTCGAAAGTTTCATTCCAGAAAAGGCACGGCCTTCCTCCTTGCAGACTGGTCTGATTCTGTCGACCTCTGTAGTCCTCACCATTCGCTGTATAACACTCTAGAAGACAAAAAACAAAACGTTCTTTACTCCAAATGTTGATGATGAGTAACACATGTTATGTTTCATTGCGGAGAGTTCACACTTAGCTGATGATTGATTATAAAGCGTGCTTGGCATGCTGCCCCGGGAGAGAGCCCTGTGCTCATAAGATCCTTGAGCCCATGGCTTCCTCTCGTTTGCAGGGCAAGAGGAGGGTTTGAGCTCAGGTAGGTCTTAAGAACTCCACTGCTTATTTATGGCTAATGACAAATTATGGATTGCTATGGAGAAATATACTGCTGATTAAGAGTTCATCTATTTGCTTTGGTCAATTCACCTATGTTGCAAAGTTTTGGACTGTGGGAGGAACACGAACATGGGGAGAACATGTAAACTCTGCAGAGAAACGTTGACTGGCCTGTTAGAGACTTGGATATTAAGTGGTATTCTTGCTGTGAGGCAACAGTGCTAACCTCTGGACCGCCGTGCCACACTATCAGGAAAAAGGGAAGAGAAGTAGGGGTGGAATGGGGATTCTTCAAAACAAAGATACTGAGGTAAGAACCTCTGGTTATTTTTAGCAAGTAAGGAATTATCTGATTGGTGAATTATGCGTTAGCTAATGCGGGACCAGCCAAGGTCCATCATAAGCACGTAATCCTCTCGAAATTAGTTTATAAATAAACTTTACATAGTACAAACAGATTCAGAAATTACATTATTGATGACTGACTTGTTTTCTACCTTTTTCATGTGCCACATGATGATTTGCATAGTTTTAACTGCCATTAAACACTAAACAATCAGTGAAAGGGTTTAAAAAAAATCTATGCAAAGAGATCTTATCTTTCTCCTCACAGCTCAATCATCAGATGTACAAAAGAAACTTGTTAGAATGAACAAATTACTTTCAGTGACCATGAACACCTATAGAAAGTAACATTAAACATGATAATGTTACAGTAACACTTTAATATTAAAAACTCAAAACATAAATTCTAGAAAGTATATGTTAACATTATATTGAAATATCTGTTTATATTTTCCAGAAGAACTGACCACATACAGTAGTTAAGGGACCAGAAAAATATCAATCTGTAAACATGTTTTGTGCTATAAATGAGGAAAATAAACATGCAATATGGATGTGACCAAAAAAAGTATGCGAGTTTGCAGAACACACCATACTTTGTAGAAATTCTGTGAATTCAACTGCACAACCCAAAAGAAATAATGATAATCAAAAGGATAAAAGTTATGAATGTGACTAGGGGCGGACTGGCAGGCCAGGATCACGGTGGCAGGCCAGATAACCGTCAGGCCACCGGGAAATGGTCAGTCCCTATGGCCAGTCCGCCCCTGGATGTGACAGATGTGAAATTGCCACTTGTGTGCCTTTGGTAAATCAAATATAATAGTTTGAAAACACTGACAGATACATGTTTCAGTATTTCTAAAGTACTGTAAAATACATGCTTACACAAAAAACTTAGAAACGGTTTCTGTATTTTGGCGAAAACTTTTTTTTTTTTCATGGCAAGGTTGACATTTGCATGGATTGGCTCATTAGTTAATGTATTTACTAACATGAACATTGAACAATACATTTATTACAGTATTGTGTTAGTTAACGATAGTTAATGAAAATACAGTTATTCATGTTAACCCATGGAGAATTCAGCAATAATAATATGCATAAATTTGGATTTTAATTGTTCATACTTAGTTCATGTTAGTACATACATTAACTAATGAAACATTGTAAAGTGTGGCCAATATTACTTTACACCCTCAGAAATAAAGGTCACTGGGGTGGAACCTTTTCAAAAGGTACAAATGTGTACCTTAAAGGTCCATATTATTACCTCAAGGGTACATATTAGTACATAAAAAGTACAAAAGTGTTCCTCTTAAAATTTTTTGGTACTAATATATACTTTTGAGGTACCAATATGGACCCTTTAAGTACAAATGTGTACCTTTTGAAAAGGTACCACCCCAGTGACAGCTCGCGTACCTTTAATTCTGAGGGTGTACAGTACTGCATGGAATATAAAGAGAAAATCCTCTGGAGGAAAAGAAGACAGTGAACGCGAAAGATCTCCTGCCTGATATAATGCTGATAAAAATGTCATGTTAAAATACCAAGCATAGCATTATTTTCATGACAGCTAAAAATAAAGCACAGAGAAAAGTCGGATCTCGCATTCAGTTTTCACTAGGGATTATCTATAGCACAACATTCTCATTTAAAATCAGTTATTTTAGTTATTTTGAATAGAAGTTCCCCAAACCGGAACTGCAAGCCATAATTTAATACGCATCAACCATGTTCTGAAAAAGGTGGAGAGCAACAATGGATTGAGAAACCACAGAAAGGGAACATGGAGGGCCACACTGAAACTGTTTTAAGCAGATGTTATTGCATCTGTTAGCATGTAAGTCCGCTGTCCCAGGATGAGTCATAGCACTGCGGGAAAGGGGAGGGGGGTGAATATTTATAACCGAAGAAATAAATCAATTGTCATTCAGGTTTATGATTGCATTCATGCGGGATGGCCCGTCTGCAAACTAATTCCGTATGAGAGCGCGACTGTCAGGTGAAATGATAATTCTGTCACTCGCTCCTCTCCAAAACCGAAACTGCAAAAAGAAAAAGAAAAACTCTGAAAGGCTGATCATTTGGATGTTAAAAAAAGCACTCTTTCTCTACCAAAAACAACAGAGACGCAGGACTTATGCACAGTCAAAATAAACAAGAGGGTAACTATTCCATCAAAGGGTATCTGTTGGTATTTCTAAGCTCTAGACTTCAAAGCGCCTCATTTGGACCGAGTTCTGGTTTGAATGAGGAAGCTGGTATGTGGCGGGAGCGTGGATTTAAACCCTGGCTTTCATATGTGAGGTACCTCAAGTCTGATAACATCTCCATTCTCTTCATCTGCTCTCCAAGATCTTCAATAGGAAGCAAAATGAAAATGTGCAAATGTAGCATTCCGTACACTACTGATCAAACGTTGGGAATAATTATGATTATTTTAATAATTGAGATCGTTTCCTCACTCATGAAGGCAGCATTTTTTGATCAGTATTATTGTAATATTGCTTAGTTTGAATATGATTTAAGATGCAATTTATTCCCGTGATAGAAACTTGAGCTTTCGACATTATTACTTCAGTTGTCAGTGGCTGATTTGGTGCACAGGGGCTATTTTTGACTATTACCAATGTCGAAAATAGTTTTTGCTGCTAACTGTATCCATGGAAACTGTGACACTACTATGCAAAAGTTTGAGTAGGTGGGCAAGCAAGAACAAACGAAAAAAGATATTATTATGCAAATAGATTGGCAGTATATTAATAATGTTACAAATGATCTCCATTAATAAAAATGCTGTTCCTTTGATGGCTCAAAAAACTGAAAAATAAGCACATTTTTTAACAAAACAATCTTTAATAACTGAGCACCAATAATGATTGTAAAAAAAGAGCACAAAATCAGCATATTCTAAAGATTTCTGGAGTTACATCTATTAAAATATCTGCTTTCCTGTCACGGTAATCTATTTAATGAATTACATTCGAAACAACATGCAAATATATATACTGTATATACACTCACCGGCCACTTTATTAGGTACACTTGTCCAACTGCTCGTTAATGCAAATTTATAATCAGCCAATCACATGGCAGCAACTCAATGCATTTAGGCATGTAGACATGGTCAAGATGATCTGCTTAAGTTGATTTAAGTTGAAAAGTGATAAGTGACTTTGAATGTGCCATAGTTGTTGGTGCCAGACGGGCTGGTCTGAGTATTTCAGAAACTAAGATTTTCACGCACAACCATCTCTAGGGTTTACAGAGAATGGGTTAAAAAAAAAATATCCAGTGAGCAGCAGTTCTGTGGTCGCAAACGCCTTGTTGATGCCAGAGGTCAGAGGAGAATGGCCAGACTGGTTCTAGTTGATAGAAAGGCAACAGTAACTCAAATAACCACTCGTTACAACCGAGGTATGCAGAAGAGCATCTCTGAACGCACAACGCGTCTAACCT
>CAIGQS010000094.1:215068-227283 GCA_903798195.1 Danio kyathit
TGAGGCAGATGGGCTACAGCTGCAGAAGACCACACCGGGTGCCACTCATATCAGCTGAGAACAGGAAACTGAGGCTACAATTCGCACAGGCTCACCAAAATTGGGCAATAGAAGATTGGAAAAACGTTGCCTGGTCTGATGAGTCTCCATTTCTGCTTGACATTTGGATTGTAGGGTCAGAATTTGGCATCAACAACAAGAAAGCATGGATCCATCCTGCCTTGTATCAACGATTCAGGCTGGTGGTGGTAGTGTAATGGTAGGAAGGGGATATTTTCTTGGCACACTTTGGGCCTATTAGTACCAATTGAGCATAGTGTCAACACCACAGCCTACCTGAATTTTGTTGCTGACCATGTCCATCCTTTTATGACCACAGTGTACCCATCTTCTGATGGCTACTTCCAGCAGGATAACGCAATATGATAAAACGTGAATCTTTTCAGATTGGTTACTTGAACATGAAAATAAGTTCACTGTAATTAAATGGCCTCCACAGTCACCAGACTCAATCCAATAGAGCACCTTTGGGATGTGGTGGAAGGGGAGATTCGTATCATGGATGTATATATATATATATATATATATATATATATATATATATATATATATATATATATATATATATATATATATATATATATATATATATATATATATATATATATATATATATAAACATCTATCATAATTGTTTGGATCTATAATACCTATTAGAATTTTCAACAATATTATAGTCTTCTGTATTTTTGATCAATTAATCGCAGCCTTGACGAGCCTCTTTCAAAAATCTTAGACATTTTTTGGTAAGTACTGTACTAGCATTATTATAGATAAATAATCTATATTTTTGCATTGCTATATAGCTGTTATGTCCTGGTTGGCAGCTTAGATCAAAATAGCAGGTCAGATCAAAATAGTCCAAACTCTAGTCCCTTAATGTACTATATTTTCATTCATGTTATACATAAGTCTCGCATATACTTCACAAAAGAGTAAAGTATTGAAGATGTTTTTCATTTTAAAGTACTGGGAAAACTAAGAGATAATTAGCCTCAGTTTTCCAATCAGCGTTGTCTGGATGTCCTACTGATGTGGGTCGAGCCTTTCCTTTAGGGGATGAGAAGGGCATCACGCAGACAATCCAACCACACAACCTCCCAAAACAAATTTCCTGCGATAATCAAACGCAATTAACATACCTCAGGCAGGCCCGCCTCATACTGTATGAGCACTCGCTGATAATCATTTTGATTTGTGTGTGAGGCTCGCTTGCCTCAAAGAAAGGCAAATGCATTGCGATGGCTGCCTCTAAAAAAAAAAGGCACATTTGGGCAAAATGGACAGCTACACATGTGGACGTTTTGCGTAGTTGCTCACACAACCGAAACAGTTGTATCCAATCAGAAAATACAGCCCTAAAAGCCGCAGAACACTTGGAAGGTGTCCAGGCAGCATGGTGGAAATCAAGAAGAAAGAAAACCAGGCCTCATTAAAACCTGAAATCACAGGCTTCACTTTTTTTTGGGTGTCATGTAGATTTTAATTAAAGTCATGCAGGTGGCAAGACTCAGAAACAACCCCTGCTGGGACGTGAATTCTGGTGGTTTTCTGGAAGTACGATGACCATGTTTTGTTTTTAACTTTATGGCAACAGTCATCCAGGCGTACTTGCAGCGTCAGAATTGACATTCATAAAATATGCCGATAAATAATATGTGACTGGATGGTGTTGTCATCCCGTTCGGGGTCGTTCGTTGACTTCTGCTGTCGCATCGAGCACAGGGAGTTTACGGCGCATTGGAGAGTCACACATCTCCCAGAGCAATCAAGATTTCCTCGTTGTAATCTTGGACCGAGTTATTGCCAGCCAAACCATGCATCGCTAATGGGATGGATGTCCTTCATAGCCACTTTCCCCACAATGTAGGCCTCATTATTCCTATTTATGCTGTGCAAATTCTCCTCTTCAAAGGCAAAAGTCACCTGAAGAGCAGTCTTACCCTTAGACGTCAATCTACGAAATGGGAAATTCAAAGTCGTCGTCAGATTGGTTGAACTCTACATGATTTAATTTTCACTTTCATACCTAAACATGACGGTGAACAAAATGAACAGTGATTGGCTGCTTTAGATGTCAGTCAAATGAGAGGATGGCCATTACTGCTGGACATTTCTGCTGTCAGCTTGAAGGTCTGGCTATGCAAGACTACCGGAGTAACTTTGTAAGCCATGTTATCAAAAATAAGCACCTGGGTGTACTTTATCCCACATTTTTACATGGCTACTTGCCACAAAATGTAACAATTAGACACAAAACATTGTTCTGAGCGATAATAGTTTATAAATACTGCTGAATGGAGCATACACTAACCTACATTTTCTTCAGTCAAAAGTTGATGACAAACAGTCATCACGCCAAAATAGTGGCATGACAGACCAGCGTACTGTATATAAGGATGCAAGCATATTCATGATGGTCAAGATGATTCAAAGTACTCGAATGAGCCGTGTTATTAGTTTCAGCAGTTGGAAATAGCATTTCTTATCTTATGTTGCAACTGAAAAAATCTGAATAAATTATTCCAGACAGCCATGTAATAATACTGCATATCAAAATGATATTGGGCTGGCAGATATCTTTGCAGGCCCGTAGCCAGCCTGGTGAAAGGGGTGGTTCTTTTTTTCTTTAAATATGGACCTTTTTGCAGTTTTTAGTCTCATTTTCTATTTAATTATAAAGTTTAAATACTTTTTAAGTACTATTTTTTGCTGAATTACCTTGTCAAATGGTTATAAACCAAATTTTTTGATGTACCAAAAACATTTCCTAAAGATTTAGAAGAAAAACATATGAAAATACTTATTTTTCAAATACAAATTTATTACATCATATATCATTAGAGAAAAAGGATGCTGTTCAAGTTTTAAAAGCCTATTGTCATTTATTAGGCAAACACAAACTGGCCAGCACATTCAACTTTCCTCAGTCATGCTGAAGCAACAGCCAGAAGAGGATTCCACTTGGCCTTAAAGCCTTCTTTGATGGTTATTTTCACAATTTATTATTGTTTAGCAGTCAAAATGGAACAAATGAGCTTGTGTATGGGACAAGTTCTGGACATTTGTCAGTGAGGGGTGGGTCTTTCGAATTGCCTGAACCCCCCCTGGCTACGGGCCTGCTTTGGGACATTGAAAGTCTTCATGTCATTGGTTAATTTCAACTGTATTTTTAGGGAGACTTGTCCCAGTAGGCACACAACATCATAAGACGTTTTAATATTAGGTTAGATTTAGATCATGACATCAGGTGACCAAAATTCAATGTTTAGCCAGCGTCTAAGGACAACGTTATTTTGACGTCCAATAACAATGTCAAATTACGTTGATATTTGGTTGATTTTAGATTGTGTTGGAAATTGACCAAAATCCAATGTCTGATAGATGTCATAGTGGTAACGCCCACACAACGTCAAGGTGGACATTGATGTCGACCTGACGTTGGGTTCTGACGTCAACCCAATTTTAATTTCCACATAAACTCCAACGTCCCCGTGACATTGGGGTACAACGTCAATGTGATGTCATGTTGACGTCCTGTGCCTGCAGGGGTATGTCACATCCTTTAATGTTCTACCTGAAAACAAAGCCAATATAATACCAAACCAACATGAGTGGCACTTAGAATCATCTAAACACTAGATTGTTTCAAAAGTATTTAAAGTTCACGAAATAGACTCTTGATGAAAACAATGATTTTGACTTATTGGTTAATTGGTTGCACCATTGATTGATCACCCTGAAAAATGCCTTAAATCTTGGTCAGGGGATGGATCTTGGCCAATGAAAACTTTAATGAAGTCCAGACCATCTGATGTCACTCTGAACGTCTGACTACATTTAACTACACTTACAGGGATAAGTGACCCAAAAATTTTAATTCTGTCATCATTTACTCACCCTTGATCTGTTCAAAACCCATATGAGTTTCTTTTTTCTGTTGAACACAAAAGAAGATATTTTGAAGAATGCTGGTTGCTGGTGGATGGGTTGCAGCTGGAAGGGCATCCGCTGCATAAAACATATGCAGGATAAGTTGCCTGTCATTCCGCTGTGGCGACTCCAGATTAATATGTAATGTGTATTTATATAACGCATTTATTGTGTATGGCCATACACCCAAAGCGCTTCACAATCATGAGAGGGGTCTCTCCACTACACCACCAGTGTGTAGCATCCACTTGATGCGACGGCAGCCACAGGACAACGGCGCCAGTGCGCTCACCACACACCAGCTATTGGTGGAGTGAAGAGACAGTGATAGAGCCAATTCGGTGGATGGGGATGATTAGGAGGCCATGATGGGTAAGTGCCAATTGAGGGACTTTGGCCAGGACACCGGGGTTACACCCCTACTCTTTACGAGAAGTGCCATGGGATTTTTAATGACCACAGAGAGTCAGGACCTCGGTTTAACGTCTCATCCGAAAGACGGCGTCTACTGACAGTGTAGTGTTCCCTTCACTTTTACTGGGGCATTAGGACTCACACAGACCACAGGTTGAGCGCCCCCTGCTGGCCTCTCTAACACCACTTCCAACAGCAACCTAGTTTTTGTGGTCTCCCATCCAGGTACTGACCAGGCTCAGCCCTGCTTAGCTTCAGTGAGTAACCGGTCTTGGGCTGCAGGGTGATATGGCTGTGGCTACAAAGAGACTAAGCCGAAAAGAAAATGAATGAATGGTTGCTGGCACCCACTGACTTCCATATTGTCTTTCCTACTATGGAAGTCAATGGGTGCCAACAATCAGCATTCTTTAAAATACCTTCTTTTGTATTCAACAGAACGAAAATATCTCATGAAGGTTTAAAACCACACAAGGGAGAATAAATGATGTGGTAATTTTAAAAGTTGAATGAACAATTTCAAGACAACTATTCCTTACAAACACTGAGATGATATAATCACCCTCATCAAAGGTTTTACTCAATTAAATGGGCGTTATCAGTGGTTATCAGCTGATAGATATGGGACAGTAGGGGCCTTCTGCACCTACTGGTAGGCTCAGAAGGCTGTAATCATCCATCCACATGGTTAATCAGCTATTCGAATAGAGAAGACTCCAGATCCAGATGTGTTTTTACATTACTGTGACGGTTGGGTTTAGTGTTGGGGGTAGACGTTAATAAAATACAATTAAATGGAAATTTAATAAATAATATAAATAATTCTCGCTAACTGATCTATAGCTAATTAACCATGTGGATGGGTGATAACAGCCTTCTGAGCCTACCAGTAGGTGCAGAAGGCCCCTACTGGCCCATATCTATCAGCTGATAGCTGATAACGCCCATTCAATCGAGTGATAACATTCGAATCAGCTGAAATAATACAGAAATTTGTGAAGTTGTGTACATTGCCTTTTTTAACAGTTCATCTGAAATCCACTGAGAAGCCAAATCCCTTCATGAAAGATGAAAAATATCATGTTTACTACCATCACAATGAAAGCTTATCATAATCAACTAAATGTGTGAAGTTCACAAATTAGACTCTTGATGAGTGAAGACAACTTTCCTGTATAAACGATTTCTTGGTTGCATGCCAGTCTGTTACTGTAGTGACATCATTTTCCACGCCCAAACATGACACTGATCAAAACAAACTGTGATTGGATGGTATAAATGAAAAGAGAGCGGCCCTTGCTATGATAAAGTCCAGACTTTAAGTGTCAATATTAAAGTGTAACTGTGAAAGAACAACATTTTTGCCCTTATGATGAAAAATAACCATTTACTACTGAATATGACATGATATGATATGTGTTGTGCTATGAGCAGGCAGACATCTTGCTGCTGTGGCTAACCTCGGCAAAAAAAAAAAAGGTTTCCAGACGGGATGGCTGAAATAAGAAGGGCCCCGGGAAGGGTAGCAATTAGCAGCAACTTAACTTGATGTGGTTGGGAGGCATCGTTAAGTTGCGGTAGTGTAGGGAAGCAGCAAGCAGACTGGGAAGAACCAGATAAGAAGGTCCATCATGGAGATGAATGGGTAGTCAAAACCCAGTGTGGGTTGCAGAGCGCCGTTCAAAGACGCACCATTTTTGGAAAACAAACGTGACCATTTGCACTTGTAGGCTCCTGGGGACGAGCGTTCGCCCTCTTTTTAACCATAATAACATCACCTCCAACCGTTCCCAAGTTTCCCCCTGTATCGCCATGTGATGCCTTTGTTGTGGTTGGATCACAGGCCTTGATGGGAAACAGAGTCTCGGCCGCATGAAAGGGCGAATGGAAAAAAAAGCTATAAAATGCAAGTACATCAACAGAAAAGAAGCTTGGATCAGGAGGAAGGGAGGAACCACCCCACAGAACCAGAAACAAGAGGGTCTTAAAAAAAAACGGAAAGAAGTGGATTATTTGCAAAGAGTTACTTGCCCTGTTATTATATGCGCAAGGATTCACTGCTAATTGCTTCCACATTGAGTTTGCAGATGTGCTCATCTTTGTAAAGGGACGGAGAGTGACGTTGTAGCATTATAATTGGTGCATATTTAAAAAAACAAAAACAAACAAACAAACAAAGAGCAACATAAATTAGATTAAATGTGTTGTTTTTCTGACAGCACCAGGATTGGACAGAAACTAAATGCTCAGCTAATTCAGGAGTACTGTAGAAGAATGAAAATGTCAGTTCTAATCTATGTCTATTAAAACCACAGCTCACCATAAAATGTGAAAACTATCATTTATTCCCTCTCCTGTCAGATGGGACAGAAAAGAAATGCAGCTGAATGCTTTAAATCAATGTTTCTACAACAGGGATCTTCTGCATACTTTTAAGGGAGCCTCTAGATGACTTACACAATGTAAAAAAAAGAAAAAACAATCATAAAAAAAAAAATTCCTATTTACAACAATTTGTGAACCTGTTACGTAAATTGCTGAATTATAAAAAAAAATTAGTATTATTTATTTATTTACTGTAGTTATGCCAAGCTCGGAAATATTTATATTGTAGAAATTTGGAGTTATAAAAAATTATATTTTAATATTTCGAAACAGTTTTCCAAAAACAGCACAGATCTAAAAAAAAAAAAAAAAAACACATAGCTAAACATAGCTGCAGTCAGTATGCAAAATATTTCAGAATCACTGTACTAAGGCCCAATTCCAATTATATTTTTAAAATTACCAAAATACCAAAATCAATATTCACTGAACATCTTTCATACATTAAAAATTCCCATGTTACCAACATAGGCTCATTCTGAAAACGTAGCCCTAAATCCATTTCTGGAGATCATGAATTATGTAGCCAGAAGTATGTATGGCTGCATTTCATATTTAAAACAAACGCAATGGGACAGTGTGACGCCAATCCTTTCTGCGCTTACCAGCTGACAGCTTACCTCTCTATGGATGGCTTTCCCGCTGTTACCAGCTTGTCCCGCGGCTCGACATGTACGTCAGCGGACTTGAGAGGCAGAGAGGAGTTGACCGCAACAATGGGGTTCGAGTTCAGCTAAGTATGGTTCCAGAAAGTGGGTGAGACAAAAACAAAAGCCATGAAATAAACAAGTAAATAACAGGGTGAGAATGTGATAAAATCTGAAAACGTGGTAAAAAACAGGCGGAGACTTTTCTTTTTCTGGATTGCTTTTTTAAAACACTGTTGGGTTTAGGGTAGGGGGTGGGCGGGTCAATTGGTGTATTGAAAACACTATTGGTTGGGTTTAGGGAGAGGCGAGGGTGGGGGGATCGGTCGGTTGGTCGGTTGGTCAGTCAGTCAGTCGACAGCGACCTCTGGTGGATTACGCGAGAACAGCAGGTGCAAATGGCACTCGCGAGAGAAATTTGAGATCTCAAAAGCATACACAGCGGTCTCTGGTGGATTCGTGAAAAGAAAAACTGCAAAAAAAAAAAGTAGCTCCCGGAATGTATTTGCCGCTCTCCAGAAATGTATATAGAGGTACATAATCAGATTGTTTACAGTAGTAGGCATGACATAGGAACCAATGCTGCTTGACATCACTGACACTGAACACATTACTAAAAAACTAAACAAAAAAAGCTATTAAAATCTGTTCTAAAAAACAAAACAAAAAAATATAAAATACACAAAACCCCCCAGAAAATAATACAAAACACAAAAACTAAAGTAAACTAGTGTAAACTAAACTAGACTGAATGGTTGCCATGGTAAATTAAATGACTAAAAAGTGTAAAGAAATTTATTAAAACCAAATAGTAATATAAAAAATGTGAAAAATGCAAAATAAATCACTAAAACTATTTTCAGCTTGTAAGATATTTAGTTCCTTGATTAGCAAAATACATCTTAAGATGCCACTGTACATATTTTGTAAATCTTTCTGTAATTATCTGCATAAATCCTCTAAATCTTACAGGTAGTCTCTGTGTTTTGATGACTAATGCACGAAGCGAGCGCGAGGTGAGGTAATTCAACAGGACACTACACTTCCTCTGGGTCTCGTTCTGTTTCACGCTGAATGGAGTGAGAAGACAATGGCAGAGGCTAAAACAATTTCCCACTCCAGCTAGCTTTAGCCAGCCCTGGGCTCATCCGAGAACGTGACAGGCCTATGAGACAAGCGGAGAAAATGATTATGTACAAAAGTGACAGCGCCAAACCATCTGCTCATCCGCCACATCATATGAAACACTGGCTAGCGTGTCTGCCTGCAGGGCTGCGTCTTCAAAACCGACACACAACAACCGGACAATCTTCAACTACAAATACTCTCACTTCAGGTCTGGATACAGAACTGTGTTGTCAAACGTCATTCACTTTAAGAGAAGACATGATTTCATGTGTCATGATGCATCACTGCTGACATGACCCTGGTCTGATAGAGTCTTAACTGGTGAGTTTTGTGACCTAAAAATGGGTCACTGGAGTGTGCTGACAGGGCTATGATAAAATAGCACTGTTTAATGCTAGTGATAGCCATAGCCAATTATGCATTGCTTTGATCAAATAAATAGGCTTATTTTAAATTCGTACAGTATTCTGGTACAAACCTAATCTGTTGAACTAGCCAAACCGGACAACAGCCAGTGAGGGTTTTTTTGCATTAGATCCCTATGAACCAAATTACACAGGGTAAAAAAATGCTACCCTATAGTGTTGACAATGGGGTATATGCACAGCTAGTGTTTTTAAACCAATGATAAACTTCCGGTGAAAGATTAATGTGCCTTTTTTTAATTTCATGAGGTTCCTTTTACAGCGTCGATGTTGTAATGTAATTACAATACATTTAGGTAAATAGACTTAAGTGTTCATTTAAGTGTAAAACAAGATGAAAGACAGAAACTCTACTGGAAATACAGGGGTAAAATAAAAACATGGCGGGGGAGAATGGAATTTAATGCAGTGCTTCTCGTCTGGTCTAATACCCACTTTATATCGTATATCTATCAGGCAGTGTAGATCACTGATTTTTAAAGAAATCAGACCTTAAACGTGGCAATTTTATAATAGAAAGACAGTTTACCAGAAGCAGAATCACAGTCTGACTGGCTGAAATAAAAGGTCTGTGTGCATATACTCATTTATCTTCATTTTTTAATTAGTTGATTGTGATTGTTTTTATTTGTTGAGGGATTGATTGGTTCATTAATTGATTAGTTGGCTGGCTGGCTGGTTGGTTGATTAATTGATTTATTGGTGGGTTGGATGGCTGGCTGGCTGGCTGGCTGGCTGGCTGGCTGGCTGGCTGGCTGGTTGGTTGATTGATTGGTTGGTTGGTTGATTGATTGGTTGATTGGTTGATTTATTAATTGATGTATTGGTTGGTTGGTTAATTAATTGATTGATTGATTGATTGGTTGGCTGGTTAGTTAATTGATTGATTGGTTGGCTGGTTGATTGGTTGATTAATTCATTGGTTGGTTGGTTGGTTGGCTGGTTAGTTGATTGATTGGTTGGTTGATTGGCTGGTTAGTTAATTGATTGATTGGTTGGCTGGTTGATTGGTTGATTAATTCATTGGTTGGTTGGTTGGTTGGTTGGCTGGTTAGTTGATTGATTGGTTGGTTGATTGGCTGGTTAGTTAATTGATTGATTGGTTGGCTGGTTGATTGGTTGATTAATTCATTGGTTGGTTGGTTGGTTGGATGGCTGGTTAGTTGATTGATTGGTTGGTTGGTTGGCTGGTTAGTTAATTGATTGATTGGTTGGCTGGTTGATTGGTTGATTGATTCATTGGTTGGTTGGTTGGTTGGTTGGCTGGTTAGTTGATTGATTGGTTGGTTGATTGGTTGATTAATTGATTGGTTGGTTGGTTGGTTTATTGATTGATTGGTTGGTTGGCTGGTTAGTTAATTGATTGATTGGTTGGCTGGTTGATTGGTTGATCAATTAATTGATTGGTTGGTTGGTTGGTTGGTTTATTAATTGATTGATTGATTGATTGATTGATTGATTGGTTGGTTGGTTGGTTGATTGATTGATTGATTGATTGATTGATTGATTGATTGATTGATTGATTGATTGATTGATTGATTGATTGATTGATTGATTGATTGATTGATTGATTGATTGATTGATTGATTGATTGATTGATTGATCGATCGATCGATCGATCGGTCGGTTGATTTGCACTGGTCTGTAATTTTTTCAGCCAATAATTGCTTTGAAGTGAGACTTTTATGTTATTTTTCAGTAAAGGAAACAAATAGCTAGTTTGCCACTATGTCATATTAATATTAGCTTTTTATTTGTGGGTTTTAACATGTGACATACATGTGACAAGTTCAAATCATTGTTTCAATCATTTAATTTAAAATTATGATACATTTTATGATTAATTTTTAAATAATTTATTTTAAATATTTTTAGTACATGTTGTGTAAAGTAAATATAAATGTGTGTATAAATGATGTATAAATGTAATCAGCCATTAAAAACAACAATAATACTCCAAACTTGTGAACTACTAATTGATCATTAAAATAAAATCAATTCACTTGCAAGAATAAATACAACCATATAGTGACCACTGTATGTTTTGAACCAGTACTGTACCACATTTTATTTACAGCTAGCATCTTTAAAACCTCTTAAATTAATGATAAATAAATGTTTACCAATGCAAGTATATCCTCACTCACAAAATCCCAAACTTCAACAGGAGACACTGTAAAATCAGGCACTTTCACAGGTGCTCCTCGACATTAACCCGGCTGAACCTTCTCTAAACTCTCTGTGACTCCCTTATACACTGCGCATTATTCAGCCCTTTTGCCTTTAATGGGAAAAGTGAGCAGAGTGTGCTGCCATGTGCCGCCTTTGAAGGGTATAAATAGAATAAGAAAGGCCTTAAGGTAGCCAACAGGCAATTTTACTTGTTGCAACTTTCCTGGAAGGTGAGAATTCATTTAAGAAGTCTTTATTAGAGGAGGGCACACTATGGGTTTCCATCTAGGCAATTTCAGAGCATGCCAGGATTGAAAGCATCCCAGATCCAACTCCTCCAAAACACACAAACACTCTCAGACAGAATCTGCACACAATGAGAGACTACAACACTTGCAGATGAGCCCAATGACTCATTCACTGCTGAGAAAGCATTACTGTTCAAAGCACATAACACATTTATGTGTCACTACATAAAGCACATGACATTACACTAATAACAGACTATTGTTAGCGCAATCATAAAGGTAGTAAATCAGCTACA
The DNA here is from genome assembly GCA_903798195.1 of Danio kyathit. Lineage (NCBI taxonomy): Eukaryota > Metazoa > Chordata > Actinopteri > Cypriniformes > Danionidae > Danio > Danio kyathit. The sequence goes on from CAIGQS010000094.1 coordinate 226,777, forward strand.
TTACGATACTTTATTTATAATAGTTTATTGTTAATTACAACAAAGGGGACCTACTATGACTGTTTTTACAAAATAAGTCTCTGTTGTCCCTTGAGTGTATTCGTGAAGTTTCTACTAGTAACAATACATTTTTATCCTTTTGAAACTGCCTCTTTCAGGTTTTGATCTAAATTGTGCCGTTTTGGTGACTGTCGCTTTAAATTCAAATAAGATTGTGCTCTTTTTTTTTTAAGAGGGCGGAGCTACAGATACTTACATGTTATCATAGCAGCAGATTCAAAACAGGACATGTTATCTCGGTGAAAATCACAGCAGTTTCTAATATTGTCTTTCTTTCTTTCTTTCTTTCTTTCTTTCTGTCTTTCTTTTTCTTTCTCTTTTTGTCTTTCTTTCTTTATTCCTTTTTTTTCTTTTTCTTTCTTTCTTTCTTTTTCCTTCTTTCTTTCTTTTCTACTTTCTTTCTACTTTCTTTCTTTCTTTCTTTCTAATTTCTTTCTTTCCTTCTTT